>NEWO01000492.1:341710-353315 GCA_003013225.1 Phalaenopsis aphrodite | reverse complement strand
ATATATATATATATATATATATAGATATAGATATATATAAGGTTTGTGCATGCCGGAAGATTCATGTCAATAGAGTACTAATTTAACGTCTTAACGTTGCACGAAGATTCAACACACAGACATAAAGAAAAGAAGCTGGAGAAAATACCACGGTTTTTTATGTGGAAAACCTTAGAAATGCAAAACACCGTGGAGCTTAGCCTAGACAAAGTATTCCACCATCAATATGTAATTACAAAGACACACCATTGCCCCACAATTGGGAAGAAAGGGATACAATGCTCTACACCAAATACAACACTTGTCATTGCATAATATATTGAACATTTCAGAAGACCATAAAAAAATCATCGTAATTTTGAGTGAGGCTGTAAAGTATTCGTAATTGAAAGTTATCGTCATATCTTCAATACGATTATATTTGCTACTTTGTAACACTATATTCAAGATACATCATTACACAGTTTTCAAGGATATGTAATTATACAACATAATTCACCAACACCGACAAGTAGGGGGCGGTTGTGATGGTTGACGGCAACCAACAAGGGATTGTCAAGTGGTATGTGACTACAAGGATCGAAAGTTATCGTCGGATATTTTGTCTAGAACATCACTGAAATTTGACTCCACCTCAAGTGAAAAGAGGGGGTCGATTTATAGGCTCTAGGCAAAATGCATTTTGGACATTCAACAAATAACTCTCATAATCATCTGATCAAAATGTCCAAAATAATTCCTCTTAATAGGAGGTTTTCTTTATGAAAAAGAAAAAGAGAGAGGCAGGGGCTCGCGTGAGACGGGGGAAGCTCAGTGTGAGACCGAAGGAAAAATAAGGTAAGAGTAGGTTTTATTTATTTTAATTAATGAATTTAATATATTAGGTTTTATTTATTGTAATTAATGAATTTAATATATATGTTGGTGTATTAAGACATTAACATTATGTTAATTAATTAAAAATTAAAAAGAACGAATATGATTTAGTTTGGAGTAGGGAAGAATTGGCGATGGTATATATTGAGGTAATATTTATCTCCTTTAATTTACTTATATTAGTATTTTAATTAACTGTCGTTATGTGAATATTAACTATTATGATTCAAAACTAGTAATTTTAATTGGGAAGAGTAATTGGGTTTTAATATTGAAGTTTTTTTCGGCCTTGCTACAATGTAAATTGTACAATTCTACTTTTATGTCTTTTAATTTAGAAGATATGTAAATACCTAAATTAATGCACATTTTAAAAATATTTTAGTATCTTGATTTCATGACAATAAAATGGTAAAAGATTAGCAACGAAGTAAAAGTGGAGGATTAAGTTAATAAAGATGTCTCATAAAGACTGAGGTGAATAATTATATTTTTAAATTTCAATAATTTTCATTATTCAAATTATAAGCTGGATTTCATTTATGCTCTAGTTTAGTTTGACTTAAATTAAAATAAATTCTTCATATTGTTAGAAAAGATATGCATGATAAATAAATAAAGTATGCATGTTAAAATTGTTGCATAAATAGTTGCATATTAATTTTCCTAGAAAAACATCATATTATTACATGACCTTTAGAAATGTGTCAGGAATCCCACATAAAACAAATGCATGATAGTTTATCTATGAAATTACTATATTATTGTATTTCATTTTGATTCAAATAAAAGCGAATTCATTCATTACTAATGAATGAAAACGTCTCATAAAAAATAATATATGTTATGAAGAATGAAATAGTATATATAAGAATACTTGTATGTGCATACTAAGAGGAATTCACATCTACGTGATACAGGCAGAAGACGCTGCCCGCGTATTTAGATGTTTTCCTATCGCCCAAAACAATTATGATGTTTAGTTCGACGAGCACAGTGCCCGTGGAAGAATATCGACTAGGGGCGAGCAGTCACTTTTCCACCTCAGACAACATGTAAATCAGATCAAGAACCGATGTGTCGACGGGATAATAACGGTCATGGATGTGTTAGGCTATGTTTTGATCGTGCTCCTAAAATAGATGTGAATATTAAGAGTATAAAGTAAAAGTAAAGTTAAAGTTAATGCATATAGAAGTATGTTATTTCTACTAAGTAAATGTCATGAACATATACATTAAATTATCATAAGATTTTGATAGGAATGTGAAAGATCAGCAAACATATTATTTCCACTTAGCTTACTGTAGTTTAGGAGTGTAATTATTTATGGATTATCATTAGATAACTCATGATGTTTTAATATTTTTTCAAGTTTTAAGTTGTTGATTAAGATGAATAGATAATGAGCTAATGTGTGTAAAAGGAGAGAACAACAATCGAAAACATTTACATGTTAATAAAATTACTTTATTTAGTAACACTTTCATGAATATTTGAATATTAAACTGTTAGTGATAGAAACAAAAAAAATAGAAGATTTTTTTTCCACCGTCCGACCACAAATTCCTATCTTGGTTAATTCCATACCTCAAGTCGGGTCTTGACAAAAGATGCTCGAGTTTGTAAGTTATACAATTTCTCCTCATTTATTGTGAATTTCTTGGTATGAAATGGTGTGGCTCACAGACTTTTTACATTCTCGAATTTCTGCATGTTAAAGCTTGGCATTTTTTTGTGCATTTTATTCTAGAATTACCTGTTTGTATGCTTATATTCAAGTATTTTGCTATGGATCTCTCGAATTGGAGTTCTACATTTATCTTAACCCCATAGCAGAACTTTGACACCTGATTGATAAATTGGCGTAAGTGTCAATAACTACAAGGTTTATGGTTCACTTTCAAAATCTTGCAAGTTGGGCTTCATTCATCAACTTTGTTTTAAAATTTCTTTTGAGCACTTTATAAAGATGAAAAAAGTATAAATGGTTTTCAAGCTCTATAATGAGCTTAGGGGAAAAAATAGATACACTCACTACTAAAGGGTTTAAGTTAGTGGAGTTGTCTTCATTGAAGAAGTTGATGATGAAACATTATATTCCGATAAGCAAGACTGCCACTGAAAGAGCCTCCGACACTAAAAATGTCAATGAAAATCTATGGGGAACAGGAGTTTATAATTGAGGGACATTATATTCCGATAAAAAGAATCGCAACTCCTCTATAAGCAAGACAGAGAAGAGTTTAACATTCCGAAGTACTCCGTAGCAAAAATAAACAAATTATATGCAGCTTCTGAGTTTGATACGCTTGAGTGTAAGGCTCTTATCTCTAATCCTCCCAAAAGAAATGAAAACTCCTCAAATGCCGAGGCTGACTTTAATTAACGATGGGAACGAGTTCCCTGAATCATTCCAGACTGAAATGTGATAAAAGTTGGAGAAAAAACTAAATTGAGATGAGAAAATAACGTCACAGATAAAAAATCTCAAAAACAAATATATGCAAGTGAAAATCACTTACATTGACAGTTTGACAAAGATCAAATACTTCAATAACTTTTAAAAGAGTTACATGAAGAGCTATTACACTTAATAGAAATAAAAATAAGACAATTACTTTAGCTGTAAAAAATAATTAAGAGAAAATATATCCACATATTGTGAAAACGATGGATGATGTGATAACTTCTCACTTCCTCTTTTCTACTGCCCTTTATTTGCCTATGATAGTGGGATATGTCTAATTATTGATTTCTTCCCACTTAATTATGGTAATATGAAATGATAGGCGTGCAGGATTGAGTACGAATGATGCTGGAGTCAGATAGGTAGTCAAAAATGTGAAAAATCAAATATGAATGAATCTTAAATTAAGTAGCCAGCATCTTAGAAAATTAAGTTTGAATAGATTTGAAGTCTACAGTTGCCCGTTTTAAAGAAAAACCAATATCAAGCTTTATCTGAAATAGTTAGAAATATAGATTCCATATTCAACAACTCTCACTACGAGTCAGAATTCTTGATGAACAAGCTTAATGGCCATGCCTGGATACTTCGTTATGTGGCATCTTCATATTATCATTTGTGGGCTCCGAAATTTCACGTCCCGGACTCTCATTGTTTGGAGCTTATATTTAATATGTTGGGCCAAATTTTCATAAGGCAGATTAAATTGTAAATAGAAGACTACCCATAGATTTCACCCTCATTTGCGAGAACTTGATATGGGATTTGAGTTTTCCAATAGTCGCGAGCCCCTGTGATTAATTATCCCTCTCGATAATGGGAGAGCACTTTCAATTAAGGATAATTAATAATGATTGAATATTCAACATATAGTACGAGCAAACTTAGGATTTTAAATTATAAAATTATCACATTAAACTTGAAGCGGATGGTGAGGGAAATAGTGACGAACCTGATTATGTTCTCATGGTTTCGTCGTTCTGGGCTATTATGATTCTTAATCTACTTAGTCAAAGGAAGTGATCGACCCAACCTGACTGAAGAATCCTTGTCAACAGCCATAGGTTATGTTGTCTAAGGGAACTTTGAAGATTTGGAGTAGATGTTAACCTAACGGAAAAAATTCAAGTCAATTTTGGCTAACAAAAGGCTTTGTGTCAATCAAATGTATCGTTATGATTCACAAGTCAAATGGTAGAAAATATTTGGAGAACAAATGGGCTACAATTGTGCATATAATTTAACGGTGTCATTTGAAGGACTTTATGGAGCTATTAGACAAACTCATGCGGAAAAAAGACTTGAGCCACCTTCTTATTGTGTGAAATTACTTTGAGTATAAATATAGTAATACACTCGATGCAACATTCACTCTTTGTGAGCTCAAGCCAATTAAAATTTTATTACCCTCAATAAACTATTGCATAGGGTAGACAAAGTTTGCTTTTAAGCTTTAAGTGATTGATAATTAATTTGAGTGTTTTGATCTATGTGTTTTAAGTCATTAGGTGATTGATTTTAACTTGGAAATTTTGATTTGTTATTTTGTTAATTTGATTTGCAAATTAATTTTAAAGTTGACCATTTCACTGAGAGATTAAGTCAACACAACATCATCGGAGATTTCATTACTTGACTTAGACCTTATCGACTTTATATTTACTTGCTTATAAAGGACCGGATTCATAATTATAGAGGAACAAATAAAATATACCCTTTTGGTTGAAATCTTCTATCAATTCAACCATCATCTAGAAGGATTAATTGCTTGATTTAAACAATTTCTACTTTACAACTTGTTTGCCTGTAAACAATTGAGTTCAAGATTGACATATGATTGAATATTGTCAACTTTGTCCTACTTACGAAGAATACAGGTCATATATATATATATATATATATATATATATATATAACGAATGGTCGGAAGCTATTATACGAACCCCCAACGGCCCCGATGTGTCTAACTATTCAAGAACCGCCCTCACTATTGACAAACTAGCTAGAGGGGGATTCAAACCCGTGACATGAGGGGACTTACAACCTTCAAAGAGACTGCTCTACCAACATGCTATATATATATATATATATTTATTTATTTATTTATTTATTTATTTATTTATTTATATATATATTTATATAAAATATGAACTTGATCAAACAAAATTTAAAACTTAACTTTGAAAATAAACCCATTAGGTTGAAATTATTTATCAACTTAGCCATCATCGATGATTTGGACATTTGAAACACTTTGCTTGAAAATTATTTTAAATTTGACACTTGAATATCTATTAAATGTCTGTCTTATCAACTCCAGTCTTTATGAGGTGGAGAGGAGAAGGACCAGGCTGATAAATAGGGACTTGCAACCTTGCAATTTGGATAAGGTGGCTCATTTGAGAGCATGCATACTTTATTTATTTTGAATTTGGTTTCAGAATAAAGATTTTATATCCTTAGGATAAGCATATAGACTTTTTAACTAAAAAAAATTTATACATCTTTCAAAATGAAATCAATTTGAGTGAAAATCCTCATTTGCACCCATGCTCAGGCCATTTAAGTCTAGGTATTTAGTCAATTTGTTAGAGCCCTTGCGGGTATTTTAAACATAATTTTTTAAACATGATTTTAAGTTAACCCGTGCAACATGCTCGAACCAAATATTTGACTATTTTATATATTAGTTGGAGCACATGTAAGCTGATTTGTTGATTTACATGTATCTTGATGGACTATACATATATATTTTGAAATAATATATTGTAGTGGAAAAATATCTTGATATGCAAATTCAATTCTTGAACTCATCCAAGTTTAGTTGATTGCATAAGTGTCATATTATTAAGGTGTATGTATTCAGATATGCTTATGCAGTGCAATCACATGATTTTTTTGTGTTTTACAGAATACAATTACACAATATTTTGTGTGCGTGTAAGATACAATTTCATTATCTTTGATGCACTCACGAGGAGCAATTACAGATTATTTTAAATTCTAGCAAAGCATAATATGATATTTGATCTGTAATTGTTTGGCATTTAAAAATGACATTCATGTGCTTAATTAGCCCAAATTTATGTATTTAAATGGATCATATAAAAATGCATTTGCACTATGACAATTTTTTATATGATCATTTTTTGGCATGATCAAATTTGAAGTAAGAAAGAAATCTAATCACATTAATTGGTGGGCTATCAAAATTATTAATAAGCCTTTGTATGTCCTATGTAAATCAAATTTTGTTCTTTTGAAAGGACTTACACTATAATTTGAATGATTACTTTGAGTTTTAATTAGCAGTTTATATTTATCTTTATTTTTATTTTCATATCACTTCAAAGGCCAAATAATTTAGATTTTAATATCATTTACAAATCCAAATCGTTCAAATTTTATAATCATTTAAAAGTTCAAATTCACCTGAAATTTCAATAGCCTCCCAACATTTTCAACGCTTAAGTGGGCTGCATCGGGACTGTCTGGCTTGCCCAATTATCTATAAGGTGTGTTAGTCAGAATCATTAGACAGTGCTGATATAAAAAATCTCCCCATTGATATATAAGACGCATATAGGCCTTCGATTAACCTGCATAAAAAATGAGGCAAGCACCGTGTTCCTGCATTATACCTTTGCTTGTGAGGCGACAACAATGACAGTGAAAAGAGATTGACCGGCTCATGGATTACCCTCCCCGCCCCCCCCCCACCCCCCCCCCCCCCCCCCCCCCCCTTTTTATATATATATATATATATTTGTGTGTGTGTGCGCGCGCGCAGAAAGGGTTTAGCAATTACAATTCTCAGCTTGGTGAGTTAGGGCAGAAAATGAAGGAGAGTTGGGTTCGAGCAGGCGAGGCAAGTGTGACAGAACAAAAAGGAGCTTTTGATAGGCTAAGCGACAGCAAGTCGAGTGGCTCTAACATGTACGAAATGAGGAAGCAGGGAGACGTTTAGCCTTGCAGTTCAAACGAGGAAATAGAGGAGAAACAATGATTCAATTTTGTAGTTTGAACAAGAAACATGTGCGACTTATGTGGCTGGGGTTGTGAGATGAAGAAAGGGAGGCATCGTGCGTGTTTGATGGGTCAGAGTGAGCTGGGAAGGATGAAGAGGGCTTCAGCAAGGTTCAAATTGAAGATAGAACAAAAGAACAGAAAAATGAGAGTTTCGGATGTCTTCATACACTACTACTCTATCATTGCTTTCCTCACTACCTCTAGTCGTGACTATATTGCTCGAACAGAGAGAAGATGGGTGTGGCCTGGAGAAAGAAGGTGATGGAAAAGGCAGCATGAGGCTTCATGCCATGCTAGAAGATGAGTGACAGAGGGAATCAAAAATGTTTTTTGAACTGAGGAAGAACAAAGAGGGTTTCAGTCGTGCAGAAGGCGGTCGGCTTGTCAAACAGAGAGTGGAGAGTTCAGTTCGAGTTGCATGTGCATGAGGAAGCAGAGTGATTTTTCTAATGAAGAAGGGGGCAAACAGTTTTAAAAACAAAGATAGGGAATAGTTACGGGTTAAAAATTTATTTTTTACTTTTGTTTTCTAATATTTTGACAGTGAATATCATTCATTAAAGTCAACTATGTGTATCGCTTTTATAAGAACATTTGTTGGAGTTTCTGCTCTTATAATTTTGGTAGGATGCAAGGCATAAACTTCAACAACAACAAAGCCTTAATCCCACTACGTGGGGTCGGCCACATGAATCCTTTTTCTCCATTGCGTCCTGTTTAGTGTCATATTTTCATTTACTTCTAGTAAATTAAGATCATTTTTAATACAATAAGCCCAAGTCTTCCCAGGTCTACCTCTGCCTTCCTTAAAACAAGTCGAATCAAAAACAACTACTCTCCTAATCGGATCATCAGATGGTCGACGTTTAACGTGACCAAACCATCTAAGATGGTTTTCTCTAATTTTGTCTGTCACAGGAGCTACACCAACCCTATCACGAATATATTCATTCTGCATTTTGTCTCTAAGTGTAAAGCCACTCATCCACCTAATCATTCTCATCTCGGCAACACTAAACTTATTATTATGCTTCTCTTTTAAAGTCCAACATTCAGCACCATAGGGCATTACAGGTCTCACCACCGTCTTATAAAATTTTCCTTTCAGTTTTAGCGGTACTTTTCTATCACACAAAAGGCCCGAAGCATTCCTCCACTTCAACCAACCAACTTGAATTCTACTATTAACATCCCCATCTATATCACCATCGCTTTGGACAACGGACCCAAGATATCTAAATCGTTCACACATTTTAATAATTTGATCACCCAAAGTCACACTTCTGTCACTAGAGCTATTACTACTAAAATTATATTCCATGTATTCAGTTTTAGTTCTACTTAAACGAAGGCCTTTAGACTCCAATGTAGACCTTCATAATTTAAGTTTTTACTGGGCTTTTTCTCTCGTTTTATCCACGAGAAGAATATCATCAGCAAAAAGCATACACCAAGGCACATCCTCCTGTAGATGTCCAGTAAGACAATCCATAACTAAAGCAAAAAGATATGGGCTTAAAGCAGATCTCTGATGTAATCCAACAGAAATAGAAAAATATTTTGTCAATCTTCCTTCAGTTTGAACACAAGTAACAGCTCTAGTATACATATCTTTAATGACTTGAATATAAGTCATATCAACACATTTCTTCTCGAGAACTCTCCAAAGGATATCTCTTGGAACTTTATCATAAGCTTTTTCTAAATCAATAAAAATCAAATGTAGATTCTTCTTATTATCTCTGAACTTCTCCATCAAACCTCTCAATAAATGTATAGCTTCCATAGTAGACCTGCCCGGCATAAATCCAAATTGATTATGAGAAATTTTTGTGTTGCGTCTTAACCTATGTTCAATTACCCTCTCCCATAATTTTAAAGTATGACACATCAACTTAATTCCTCTATAATTTGCACACTCTTGTGCATCCCCTTTATTCGTAAAAATGGGGACCAAAATACTCTTCTTCCACTCCTCAGACATCTTTTTAGTTTTTAAAATAATATTAAAGAGTTTAGTAAGCCAAAAAACTCCCAAATATTTCCACACTTCAATTGGGATATCATCAGGTCCTACAAACTTTCCACCCTTTGTTTTCTTTAAAGCCTCCTCAACTTCTTTTTTACTAATACGACGGAAAAAATGAAACGTTTTATTATTATTCACGATATTAAAATCACTAAGGTCGATCGTATTTTCAGAAACTTCATTAAAAAGTTTATCAAAGTAATTCACCCACCTATGTTGAATATCTTTTTCTAAGAAAAGTACTTTTTGATTTTCATCATTAATACACTTTACTTGAGTAAATCTTTACATTTCTTTCCTCTTTGTTTGGCTAGTTTATACATATATTTTTCACCTCCTTAATATCTAATCTATTATAAAGATCATTAAAAACAGAATTTTTAGCCTCGCAGATTGCTCTTTTAAACTCCCTACGGGCCGTTTGATATTTTTCCCTGTTCTCTAAGTTTTTACATTTAAACTAATTTTTATAGCATAACTTCTTATATTTTATCTTTTCTTACACATTATTATTCCACCACCAACTATTTTTATTTGTAAATACTTCTTTTGATTCTCCAAGCACATCTTTTGCTACTTGTTTAATAGTGTTTGTTACTTTATCCCACATCACATTTGTTTCCTCATGAATATCCCAAATTTTAAAATCTTGAATTTTACTCATAAAAATAATTTTATTTGTGTCTTTTAAGTTTCTTCATCTAATTCTGCAATGATGAGTCTTAGTATTTTTTATTTAACAACTCTTAATCTTAAAATCTAAAACTAATAAACGATGTTAAGTACTTAAATATTTACTTGGAATGACCTTACAATCTTTACAATCGCGACGATCTCTTCTTCTCATAAGAAAATAATCAATGTGTTTTATTAGATCCGCTCTTATAAGTAATAAGATGTTCATCTCTTTTCTTAAATAAAGTATTGGTAATAACAAAATCATACGCTAAAGCAAAATCTAAAATAGTTTTACCTTATTCATTAGTTACTCCAAAACCGTAGCCACCATGAATATTTCTGAAATCTTCTACCACTCTAACGACATGTCCATTTGAATCTCCTCCAATAAAAATTCTTTCTTCAAGAGGTATCATTTGTATTAAGTCTTCTAAGTCATTCCAAAATTTATCTTTAAACCCTGTATCTAAACCTACTTGAGGAGCATAAACATTTATAATATTAAAAATCTTAGTATCAATGATAATCTTAAGGGCTATAATTCTATCACCAACTCTATTAATTTTTACAACATTATCTTTCAAACTCTTATCTATAATTACACCTATACAATTTCTAGTGCGACTCTTACCAGAATATCAAAGTTTAAAACCTAAATTATCAATCCCTTAGCCTTTTCTCCAACCCACTTAGTTTCTTGAATACATAAGATATTAATTTTCCTATGAATCATAATATCAATTAATTCCATTAAGTTAACATTGAGAGTACCTACATTCCAAGATCCTATCCTAATATTAGTTTCATTAGTTTCATGGACTAACTTCTTTACCCGCATTCGCCCGTAATATGGGAACCCTTGCTTATTTAACACTACACCCGGGCACCGGTGTAGCGGCCCTTACACACTTTTCACTGTATTCAGGCTATACAGCGCGTCGCTTCCATGGGACGCCCTAGCACTTACACAATGATCAAAAGGATTCATGTCATGATTTTTTTTCGACAAGTTTTACGTTGGTTGTCGACTACCTAACGCAACCCTCCACTTTTCGCATTCGGGCTCGTGACCGGCAACGACAGTGTTATAAAAGTAAAATTTCTCCAAACGGCATAAACTTCAAAAAAAAAAATTGTGGGAGTAGAAGACATTGTTCTTTATTAAGCGAATAACATTTTGATTATCATAAAAGAAAATCACATCTTAAAATCATTTTTTTCTTCTACAAATTTTTCAAGCAAACCATCTTCTTACAAGCTTCAATGATAAATATGTATTTAGCTTCTACAATTGATAGTAAGATTATCTTCTAAAGTTGTTACACAAAATTGATAACAACGCCCCCAACGTGAAAATGCACCGGGTGGCATTTCATACATCTAGCTCTACTAGATTTGAAATAAAGTATTCTTGCAGTTTAAAGTCACCATCTTTATAATTAAGAGAATGATTGCTCATATATTTTACAGCCTGGAATATCTATTTTTAGCCTCTAAATATTTTTCTCAGATTTGACGCAGTC
>NEWO01000492.1:314967-331508 GCA_003013225.1 Phalaenopsis aphrodite | reverse complement strand
ATATATATATATATATATATATATATATATATATATATATATATATATATATATATATATATGTAATTTTAATTAACATAATAAAATAAATTAAAACTAACCCTCTTAATATATCAGTAAAAATCCTTGCGCACGACTCGGTTGAAAGTCCTTACGCACGTCAAAGAGCTCCAATTCCTTTGCACATGATCTGGCTTGTTCTCTGCTACACACAAGCCTCTTAACCTTCCACGTCGTTGCCCTCTTCCCTTTCTTCTTTTTTGGCTCGATCACCCGAGAAAGAGCGTCACTGCGTGCGTAAGAAGCTTTTCTCGCACTTACCTCCTTTACTTGACAGTGACGTCGTTTCCTCTTCTCTGCTCGACAGGGACGTCATCTACCTTAAACTAAGGCTCGACGACCAGCACAAACTTGTACGGAGCTTCCTCTCGTGGCTTTGACGCCTTCCCTTGCATGCGACGAAACCTCCGTGTCAACTCCGACAACTTCTTCCTCCTCTCATCGTTTCCAAGTCTTTATGAAAGGTGGTTTTGTTCCTTCTTATAAGGCTGAAACGCTTGTTCAACTCCCTCTCTTTCATCTTCCTGGTGTTCATTTACAAAAATATTGAATAGAAAATACGCTCGGTTACAAGGAATTACATTATCCTCCTGCCAAACTCCTAAAGATTGAGCTATGCCTGAGAACGCCTAAATTGGTTGAACCAGAGTATTAGTTGGTATTACCCAAGCTAACCAAGGCACGTCAGCATGAGGAAAAGCTCCATCCACTATTGCCATTGGCTAGGGGCCATTGAGTGTTCACGTTGACACTACAAAAGCGATGAGTGTATCAAAAGACTCTTTGGTTGCTAGCATTCCTCTATTCCACTAAATTTTATGAAATAAAAAACTCCAAATTATTTTGATCTCAACACTCCACCTCTAAAGAGTAATTTCTCTTTAATTGTTACTCTTCACAGGAGAGAATTTTTTAACAAATTTTGCAAACATTGGCGCATATTCCTGCCATACCTAGAGAAGGAAGGGGTGAGGCTCAAACATTTTCTCATCAATCCACTGCACAAAACTTAGATTTATCACCGGCACTGCAATAACGATGTTGTCACCAACAACAGGGTATTTTGGAGCATTGTTTATTTATAAAAGATGGTGCCTGCATTGGCCGTCATCTACAGGTCAGGCAAGCTTAGCTTTAGGTAGACAGACCCAGTAGCACGACCCGTCCAATCCAAGTTTACATAAATTTTGATGAGGTATTACTGCTATCTCTTTTGTCAGTCTCATATAAGTACCAAATACACAATCTAATTTGGCAAAATTATCCAGCTTCAAGTTTATAAATAGACAGCAAATTCAGTTCAATTAGAAGTTTCCTACAGTTTTTAAAGCTCCAGAGAAAGCTTTTAATATACTAAGTAATAATGTGTTACCGCATATTGCTAATAATGGTGTTGCTCACTGACGAAGTGTCAATGCCTCTTGGCAGTTACTAATGATGTTTTATCACTCATTGCTGATGCATGGTGTTGCTTACTATGAGGTGCTACCCCTCATACCAAACCTGATGTGATCAACTAACATGTTATTCCGTGCCGCAAAGTCAGTTCAATTACAAGTTTCTCTTCTAGATAAGCTCTTCCGGGTAATGCCAATGATTTTACTTTTTTTGATTCAATAACCTTATCTTCTTAAAGACACGTAGCTGAAATTCTAAGATATGGAGAGCATGAAACACTCATATTCTCTCATTTTGTAGGGATTTTTTTTCTGGCACGTAACCCTTATCCTATAGGACAGATCTGCCGACAGCTTGTTCCCTATTACTTGGAAACAAAGTTACATGAATATGTCTTGGGTTTTAATCATAGAATCATTTCCATGGCTCAGATATTCAAATACCACGAGATTTACTATTCAAAAAATGCAACAAAGTACAGTGGAATCTTAGAAGAAAGTAGCGGACAATATAAAGCACCAACAAGGCATTAGTAAAATGTCGACAATTTTGGAAACATGAAGAACACATACCTGCAGTTTCCAGCATTTATAGAATCACAAAAGGTCCAGAAATCTTGATTTTGAGGATTTCTTGGATCCTTGTCCATGCGAACCCAAAAATATAAAGCATCACCATGTTTTTGCCCCTCAATGGACTCCAAGAGTGCTTTCTCAGCCTTCTTAGACAATGATTCCTATAATTATCAAAGAACATGTTTATGTCTGAAGTTGCACTCGCATATCAATTCAAAATTTCCATGTTACGGGTTTCTTAAGAGTAGGGCAACCCTAAATAACGAGATTTATAAATAAAACACATTTTCTGCACTAATTTAGTTGAAAAGAAAGACTACATTTAAGAAAAACAATATAAAAGAAGCATAATGAATAAAGGAAATCTAGATGTTCAAGGGGCCTCAACAAACGGCATGCAAATTGTAGTACAAGGGCAGCTATTACTTGGCCCTTTTTGGGTGTTGTAGAGAAAAAGTAAACTCCTGAAGCAAGGTGCAGCGTAGTGCATGTTGACAAGTTTTTCATGAAGATTGGATTGAGATTAAGGTTTTGAAAAAAATTAAAAAAAAAAGATCTTCCAGGAATTATTGCTTCTCAAAGCTAATATTTTAGAAGTATTAAAGATCATTTTTAGCATTTATAATTCATCAAACATGATATTAAAAAGCAACATTTAACTGTGAGACGTAAATATGGCAAGTAAATGTCTGCTCATTATATTGAGAAAGCTGGAATTTCATATGCTATGTCCCGGTGTTATGTGAATAGTACATAAGAAATGTAAAGATAAAACCCATTTGTGAGTTGAGATAAAGAACTAGCACGAGCAAAATAACTATTTCTACCTAGCCACCAATCATCATAAGATTAATTAACTCTTCGTAATTCATAATACTTGTCCCTCAAAACTGTACTCACTAAATAATAGATGCCCTATGACTTGAAAGTACTATAATTTTGAAGAACACAACAAACTTTCAAATGATGCCAGGGGAGATCGCACATTGATTACAATTAAATTTGCTTGATAATTAATGGTAAAAAATAAAAAAAAATACAGAAGTAGAATTAAGATGAGATATTTAACTTAGCATGCTAAAATGTACTTATTATTTACCTTTTTAGCTCCAACTCTCCATGACTGAAATCCGATCCAGGCATTCTTGTGTACTCGGTCTATACGATTGGCTAAAGCAAAAAGAGCTCCAAATTCACCGAGCATATCACGGTAATATGAATTACCGAGAAGAGTTAGTCTGGAAGAAGCATCTATGTCATAGGCTCCAGGTCTCAGCCCTTTGGATGACTAACATTTAGCAACAGAGAAAACCAAACTCAGCTAAAAACAGGAGATGGCTCTTTCAACCAGGACACACTAATAGAGGATAATAAAGTCTACATGCAATGCAAAGTGATTTGCAATTTCTTCTCTTATTTTGAAGCCAAAGCAAGAAAATTAGATAACAAAAAAAACAGAAGAAAAAAAATAAAATCAGGGATAAATGATTTGAACGCTCTAACTTCATAAACAAAATAGTGAAAAATGAACTGCTCAAACATTCAACATGTTTTTCATATTTAACTTGAGTAAAGCCATGACATTAACATCTTTTGATCTAGCAGAACTAGTAACACAGTAGATGGCGTGGTGCTTAAGCCCTGGCTGAACCAGCCAGCAGTTCAAAGGGAAGCTTCGGTCCGGCAGGAGGCTGAACTGGCCTCTTTCTCCAACTCCATTGGGTGAGACACTAGCTCCCGTTCTTTCCTTCCCCGGCTCATTTCCATCTCAAGCCTGCAGCCAATCCTCTCCCCTTCTTTCCTAGTTTCCGCCCAAAGGGCAGAGTCTCCCCTTCGTTTATCATCTATTCTATTATATTTTTTGTTGTTTGCTTGCTTAAGTAGTTTTTGGCTATGTTCTAATTTCAGATTTCCCATGTGAAATCTCCTTCCTCCTTGCTGTCATCTCCCATGCAATCCCCCGCTCCATGTCATTCCACAGCCGCATGACCAATCCCCTGCTGCTGTGCTATCCATGCCAACCTGTTGCCCCACACTTCCTCCTACAGACATCCTGCTGGCCAACAAGTCATCCTACAGCTAACCCACTCCACCGTTACCCCTCTATTTCCCCTCCCACCTTCTGCCTTCATCCTCTTACTGTCGGCCAACCTCCCTTTCCCTGTTACAGCAACACCCAGCTCTCCAAACTCTCCCTTAATTGTAGCATAACTACCCCGCCTACGCCCTAATTTTGATGTTGTATCGTTATTTTTTCTGTTTTGCAAATCTTGTTGTAACATTTGAATTTCAGTAATAATATATTTCAGTTTCTATTGAGGTTTGGGTTAACTCCGGTATCATTTGGAATTAGGCTAGCCCAACCCTACTCTCATCATAGGATTTCCTAGCATCCACCCCTACACAAGCCACACCCACTAAAAATTTTTTCATATTCCTAAACCCTACCCATGCCACCAAGAAGATATATGCACGAGCCTACTCGTGAATCGATACAGCGAGAACTTTGTTGTCTTCAAAGGCTTGTAGAGGTTGATGCGATCACCCAAGGGGAGGTTACCCTCGACCAAAATCTGGAGAGTCCGAAGAGAGAGAGAGAGATGAGGATATGAATCCCTTCCATAGGAAGAATTTCAGCAATAAGAAGACTGGTCACAATGTTTCAAAATCCAGTATCAGAAGAGGCCTAGAGAAGGGTATCAAAATCCCTTCCATACATATGAGAGAGGAGATACCATTTGGAGGTAACAAAGACTTCGGCATCAAAGTGGATGCCACAGATTGATGGAGGCATGGATCCATATGATCTCATTTAATTGCTACAAGGAGTTGAAAGAACCTTCGAGTATAAGGATGTGCCGAAAGATAAGATGGTCAAATTTGTTGCTATCAAGTTGAAGAAAAGTGTCTCTTTGCAGTGAGAGAACTTACAGAAACAGAGGAAAAAAGAAAACAACGATAAAATTACTATGTGAGAGAAGATGAAAAAAGCAATGCAGAGGACATACCTCTCACCCCATTACCGTCATGATATATTTATGAGGCTCCATCATCTATAGCGGAGGAACCTGTCAGTAGAGGGAAGCAATTTGATCAGTTGCAAATGAGGTGCGATTTAGTCAATCTAGAGGAGCATACCATAACCCATTGTCTAGGTAGTCTGAAGGCCACAATTAGCAATATGGTACAACTATAGCCTTAATGATTAGTTGGAGATGTCCAAACCTTAGAATTGAAAGTTGAGAGGCAGTAGAATCAGACTAGGCAAACACCACCAGCTAGGTAGCCACTCATAGTAGGAGACACCAGCAGGAGCACACCTCAGAGAGTTGATAAAGCTGATTCTGATAAGGATAAAGACACCCTAATTGAGAGAAAATCTGAGAAGAGTAGCTCGCCTATTACAATATGCCAAAAAATATTTCAAAAGCCACGGATTTGAGCACATTGACTCTAATTGCCAAACAAACTGAGTCATGTACTTTACCGAGCAGGGCGTCGGTGAGAAGATTAGCAATGAGGAGAAAGCTAAGAAACAAGGTGAGGTGTGTCATTTTCCACGAAATGGAGGAAAAGCACTTGTGGTTCGACGAATTCCATAGTTGGGGATATGAGGAATCCTTGGTAGCTTCACCACAATATCTTCTATACCCGCTACACGATGAACGAAAAAGTATGCAGTCTCATCATCGATGGAGGGAGCAGTAAGAATATAGCATTGATACAGATAGTAGAAAAGTTGGGTCTTATGACTCGGAGGCACTCTCAACCATATTCTCTGATGTGGCTAAAGAAAGAGAACATAGTCAACATTGGTCGGAGATGTCTAGTGGAGTTTTTGATCGGGAGCCAGCTATAGGATCGTGTGTAGTGCGATATTGTCCCTATGGATGCTGTTTTTATTGGAGAGACTGTGGCAGTTTGACAGGAAGACTCACCACAACGGATTTAAGAGCACATTCCTTCAACATGGATGGGAGGCACATCATCCTACTCCATTCGACGGAGCTCAAGATCACATGAGCCCTTTCCAGCAGAGCAGCATCGGTGAAATCAGTTTTGATGATGACAGGAGATGAGAGGATTAAGATAACAGCTCCAAATACAGGACAGGTATGACAGAATAAGTCATGGTATGACACTTGTCGCCTTGGTCATTCTAATTTCAATTATATTTGCAAAATTTATCCTCATTTATCGATCAATAAAAACCTAATACTTATCAATGTGAGATTTTTTAACTTGCCAAACACATTATAAATGTTAATCAGACGATCAAGTACAATCCCACACATATTTTTACTATAATTCATGTTGATATTTGGTAATCTTCAATTGTAAGAACCCTCGGTTGGACTAAATGGTTTGTCTCATTCATTGACGATCACGTTAGAACCACTTTGAAATTCCTAATAGAGAAATCTAAAACAACTCAAATCTTCTAAACCTTCCATGACATGGTTCAAACTCAATTCAAATAAAAATTTTAGATTCTTAAATTGATAATACAAAAAAAAAGAAAAATTCAAATCCATCGTTGGATCTTACCTTTCAAAAAATAAAATCATCTTTACGAGTTCATGTATTAATATGCCACAACAAAATGAGATAGTTGTGATAAGAACATACATTTTTTTAAGGTATCTCGCTCAATTAAAATTTCTCATCATGTTCAAAAATATTTTTTGGGGGAAGCAGTACTTACTACAACATACTTTATCAATTGACTGTCTATTCAAGTACAAAATTTCAAAACATCACTTCATATCTTGATAAATAAATATCACCACACCGGAACTCTCTTTTATTTTACAATTAAAAATTTTTTTAGTGTGTATCTTTTGTTCACATCTATTCCCCAAACCACACAAAATTTGCCCCTAAATCCATCAATTATATTTTCCTTTAGTATGCATGCCTCAAACAAAAAAGGCTATAAATACCACTCACCTATTAACATAATACACTACAACTCCATGGATATCACATTTTTTTTTTAAATCAATCATACAATCCAAAATCTAATGCTCAGAGAGGGAGTGCAAAAGAACATCAATTTTGGGACACTTGATAACACCTGCATTGCCTCACAACCTACCCCTTCTATCTCCCAAACACCACTACGTGAAAATATCCTACTTGAGGATGTCCCAACAACCCAATCCGAAGTTAACAACAAAGAACTTTGTGTATAAACAAGGAAGAAAAAAATCTTGAGCTGGTAGAAGACAACTTGCAAAAACATAATCGCCGAAGCCGTGCAAGCAATCGAGTCCATACTCACCTAAAATTTCGGACGAGTCTAGAACTCAAGAGTTATCTCCTCTCTCCTTTGGTGCAAATGACAAGAAAATGTGTACTAAATCTAATCTCCAGGAGTATGTAGCTTATGGAAAGCTATCCACTGCATATAAAATTTTAATGTATAAATTTGATAGTGTGCAAATTCTTAAATTCATTTATGAAGCTCTTAAAAATTCAGAATATAGGAAAGCAATTCAAGAAAAAAATTCAAGCACTAAAGTATGACACATGGATTATTACAAAACTTTCTCAGGCTAAAAAGCTAGTTGGATGCAAATGCGTATTCAACATCAAGTACAGAGCTGATTGTGGTATTGAGAGATTCAAAAATACACCAGTTACAATATGTTTCACTCAAGCTTATAAGGTTGACTATCAAGAGAGCTTTGCACTAGTTGTCAAACAAAACATTATTATAGTTCTCTCAGCAACAGTTAACCAAGAGTAGGGACTGCATCAGCTTGGCATAAAAAATGTCTTCTTGAATGGTGATCCTAAAGACGTGTACATGGAGATAGCGCCAAGACTTGAGAATGATTCTAACAAATACCTAGTATGCAAACTCAGTAAGTCTCTCTATGGTCATAAGCAATCACCAGGGGAATGGTTTGAAAGATTTGCTAAAATTATGAGATCTAATGGATAGTCTCAATGTCAGGCTGATCATACATTATTCACATAACACGCTTAAGGAGATAAGATTATTGAATTGATAGTATACGTGGATGATATGATTCTTACTAGTGATGATGACAGAGAAATTCTTAAAATCAAAATAGCGTTTATCGTTGAATTTAAAATCAAGAACCCAGGAACCATGAGATATTTCCTAAGAATGGGGGTAGCAAGGTCCAAGAAGAGCGTTGTTATATCATTGAGGAAAGCAACCAAGATTTGCTAGAGAAGACAGATGATTGGGCGCAAACCTGTTGATACTCTAATGGATCCCAACAAAAAATTTAATATGGGATAAAAAAATATGTTGAAAATAGAAGATATCAAAGACTAGTAGAAAAACTCATTTACCTATCACATTCTAAGGCATATATTACATACCGTCGGTATTGTAAGCCAACATATGAATAATTTAAATGAAGAGTATTTGAAGATGGTGTATAGGATCCAGAGGTTTCTCAATCAGACTCTTGTTTATGGATTAATTTTTAAGAAAACAAGAAATGGAGAGATAGATATCAACATTGATGCAGTTAGGCTAGGGAACTCGTTAACAAAAGGTCCACCATATGTTATTGCTCTTATGTATAGAGAAATATAGTCACCCAAAAAAGTAAAAAGCAAGTTGTTTTCTCTAGAGGCAGTACAGAATTAGAGCATAGGGAACTTGCACTTGCCTTTGGAATCTGTGAAGGGATCTGGATTCAAAAATTATTGAGGGAATTGAGATGTACCTCTAATAGGCCTATAAAATATTTTTAACAGTAAAGCAGCTATAAGTACTACCAAAAAATCTTGTGCATCATGACAGGAACAAAGATATTGAAATTGATAGACACTATCTCTAAAAAAATTCATGGTGGAATTATACAACTAAGTTATATCCAAACACACCAACAAGTTGATGTATTAACCAAAGCTCTTCCTTTAAGCAACTTCTAAGAGTGTAATACTAAGATTGTTCTTTACAATATCTACGCCCCAGCTTAGTAGGTGAGTGGAAATCTAGGGGGACGGCCTCCTTTCCATGGTGGCCCAGCAGGGCAACCAAGGAGTGCTAGATGGATTAATTAAAAATAATTTGAAAAACTCATTGATTAGTTTTTATTCTCTTCCTGTTTATGTTAATTCCAGAACTATTCCCTTTCTATGTTTAGGTTAGATATATTTGGCAAGATTGTAAATTAGAAGAGACCAGTTTCCCTATAGATGTAGCCTTACGGCTGAGGATTGGTAATGACAATTAAGTGAGTATTCCCTCTCATGCATTTTTTTCCTTCACTTAGTAAATAATTTAGGTACAAAGAATACATTTTAGAGTGTAATATATTTGTTTACAACAATATCTTCTTGAAAAGTTATGCAGGTCAAGGATCCACCAACTATGATAATTTAAATGAAATAAATATATGAATGGAGTTGATCATATAAGCCATAGTACATAAAACAATGGTTTAAAAGCTAAAAAGGGATATTTTTTAGACTTCAAAGATGGTAGAAGAGCAAGTAATATTCTGAACATGGAACATGACTATATAATAATTTAAAATATATAATGCTTATAGAAAATCATAAAGCACATAAAATACAAATAAATCTCAATTACATATCTTCATGGGTGCATCTTCAAATTGCTATTTATAATAGACCATTGGTTAGCTTTCTTCTTAGATTGGACCCCAATGTTGGTGTTTTGCTCCCTCCATTGGTGTTTCACATTAATATACTTAAATGTTTTTAACACATCATGTTTGAGCTGAAGAGCTGTCTGATGTTCCGTGCATGACTTTAAAATTAATAGGATTCTATTATGGATTTTTATTGTATGCACGGATGTTTTACAATTGGATACATACAATTTTATTTTGAGTTCAATAAAGTCCTTTTTTATCCACATGTGCATACGTTATGCAGATTCGGTTTCAAATTTTTAATCTATTTACAATAATGTCATAATTTTTATCCACATATGAATGCAATTTAATGAGGTTGACTTCACAGGAATCATTTTTCATCTTATAAGAAAGGTACTCCCTTAGCTCATTTTACTATTTCAATTTTCATGTAGTCCAGAGGCCTTGAGAGCCCTGAATAATAAGAGGGTTATCTTTATGTTTATAGCAAATTATTAAATTTTCTACAAATTTCCTATAAGTCCATTTATGTTCAATACCCTTGTTTTGTTTGAATATTCATTTCATTGTTATTTTATAATTTAGTACTCTTTCATTTTCAATTTAGTAACTTTTATGTCCATAAGTCACATGTGTTTTGATTTTTTTCAAGTTCATTTAATCTAAATTTTGATAAGATTCCAATATCTACCCCGCAAAATGGCCATTTATATAAGTATTTAGCCTTTTCATCAAGCTTTAAAACACAAGTATAGTCAATGTCTAAGCAATTGTGAACAGGGGAGTCATTAAACTCATTATTTTAAAAAAACAGGCACAAAATTTTATCACCCTCGCACGCAAAACACAAAATTATCTTGTTGCGTTAGATTAATGTGGGTGTCCTAATTTTGTATTGATATCCAGCCTTATTGGAATAAAATATATGGATACTTAAATTTTTCTGGCATTTTTTCTACATTTCTATCTTTGCTCACGAGGCAATTTTATTGAAAAAGATCCAAGACAAGAAGTTTGTGAGGATTAAAGAATATGCTTCTCTCTCCTTTTATTCATCTCTCTTTTTTTTATAATCTCTCTTTCTATTCTTGAATACCTTTTTCTTCTTTCTTCCTTTCTTGTATTGCTCTCTACTTTTTTTCTTTTTTTAATATATATATATATATATATATATATATATATATATATATATATATATATATATATATATATATATATATATATTATTAAAAGCCCAAGGGCTGATTTTATTGAAATAGAAAAGATACATAAATGTTATATGAGAGAACCCAATAGACGCATCCTACCCATACAATACCAAGTACAATAATGCCCCAACAAAAAGATACAGATAGACTCAAAAAAAATTTTAAAACATGCAGAAAACAAATAGCTAGGGACGAGCCAGTTTAGTCTTACCTCTTCCTTTAATTTTAGGAGCGGAGCTAGATATAAAATTTTGAAGTGTCGTGTCATTGTCAGGAGTAACCAAAATATCATCTATTAAGTTTTCAAGTTGGAGTGTACCCCCAGCATTCTTCTTCCGCCGAGAAATGTAAGTCTGTCATTCTTCATCTGAAGACCGGCTTATGTGATCGTCGGTCTGATTAGATATTAGAACCGCAGTAGAAGGAAAGGCAGTCGTTGCCACAACGATAGGTTCCAGTGTATGTGAAGTCTGAATTGTCACATCTGCACATGATGCTTCCTGAATAGAAGATGCGGGTTATACTGATTTTCGGTCCAAACATTATCCTTTATAATATGGTCAGGAGAAGGGTTCTTAGAGGCTGACACCAACTCCTGTCTTGTGGTGATTCCCTCCTTAGGTTCGCTATCACGTGGGGTGCACTAACAACATGATTCTGCTTTTAAATATTGGTTCTCAACTGTGGTTGCAATCTGAAACATTTCTCTTGCGGGTGTCCAAACATCTTGCAGTGCTTGTAGTATTAAGGTTTTTGTTCCATAATGATTTTTTGTCAATAACCATTGTAAGCAGAGTCAAACCAGACTTCTTCTACATCTGGTAGTGTAATATCTCTCTCAATCAAAATCCTTGCAATAGAAGACCTTGAGAAAGGAACTGTAGGTATGTCTACTTGTAAAGGTTTTTCAAGGATAGTCTCAATTGCATTTAAAATAGGTAGGTCAAATAATTGAAGCTTGAGTTCATGTAATGAGAACCAGACAGGTGCAATTGAGAGTTCTTGACTGTGATCAAAATTAGGATCCATTTGAGCAATTTCATATTATTGCCCTCGATTGTGATTAATTTCTTTGAGAAAATCCTTGTGCAATATTTTTCTATGTTTAGCTGTATCATAACATGTCTTCCACGAAAAGACTCACCTGTCAAGCCCCAACTTGTTTGCAATCTTCAAAAACCTTCCGGATAATCTCCATCTTAGGGCGACCAGATTGAAACTTTTCAACTAGTGTAAATTTGTATTTTCCTGCACGATTTGAAATTTAAGCGCCGGAGAAAATAATTGTTGGTTTGACTGTCTTTTTCTCTACTTTTTTTATGAGATTGCAATATCTATATCCTGCAACAGAATCATGGTACATCTGCGGGAACATCGGACTATCTGCAAAATGGAAAGGGAAGCTGCGTTTATATAGATATATGTGTGTTTATATCTATGTGTGTGTGTGTGGATGGATAGATAGAGAGAGAGAGAAGATAAAGCATGGTTAAAGAAAAAAGGAGAGTGATAGTGGAGAGGAGAAGAAAGACATAGCATCGAAGAAAACTATAGTTGAAAGAGTGTTTGAGATAAGCGAGTAGAAAGGAGACAGTGGGAGTTTTGCTGCAAGATGGGCAAGTTAAGCTATCAAGAGTACGGAGCAATTTTGAGGATGCTTAAGATCTTTAAGATGAGCAATAGCACTGAAAAAGTTACTAATGTCAATCAAAGGCTTGGGGTGTAGCTTGAAGGGATGGTGGAAGGGTATATTGCAACCAACTTCAAGATAGTTGCAATGTGTTTCATAAAGACACTTGTTGGTCAGCCGATAGTTGGGAGTGCTCGAGAAATTCAATTACAAACAATGTCGGGGATAGAATTTGCAAAACAGAGTGGCCCAAAGGGCAACATTAGAGAGCTGCCAAGTAAAACAATAATTAAAGGACGTGTCAAAGGTTGAAGGTGCAAAAGTGATTTGCATCAGGTTCACGATGAGGTTAGTCTTGAGCAATATGAGGCTTAGGGGGAGTGAGGGAGATCGATGAGTTCATAGGTCACTATCAACAATTAGAATGGAAGTGGAACTTGATTGTGTTGTGGAGAGCTCGCATGCAACCGAGGATGGGAAATTGAGTGATAGGGGTGTTCAGCTATATGGGAGATGGCAAGCTTTAGAAAGGAGGAAAATAAATGGCTTATTAGAGGGAGAAGGTGCATCTACTGGTTGTTTAGAGGCCAAAAGGGGAGAGATCAAATATTGGGAGTGGGGTGGAGTGCAAAAGAGAGCGATAGTGTCAGAACCAGGGTGTGTAAACAAGAGCAAGGTCAAGGGCCTTTGATTTACAAAGAGATTTTATTTATTAATATTATTAATTTTTTTAAGAGGGTGTAAATAGGATGAAGATAACTTTACTCGAAGATGGCACACGTGCAGAATTTAGGATTTCCAAATTGAAGGGGTATGAGGATTTTGCAGAAAACTTAGATTTTATTATAATTAACTATATATATATATATATATATATATATATATATATATATATATTATTGGTTGGCTCCTTTCCTAGAACTAGAGGCAAAGACAAAGCAAAATTGGGTCGCACTCCAGCTATCTGATACTTCTATTTTGCAACTTGTTAGTTTTTTTTATATTAAGATCCCTTATGTATTTAGTTGTACTTTCTCCTTTTTCTGGAACCATTTGATATGGTAGTTTTGATGTGGGCTTGGTGCCATTTTTGGGACCTCCTGCAATCTCTATCTGTACCCTACTTTTTATTTAATATATTAGCCTTTGGGTTTTTTCAATATATATATAAATATATATATATCTGAATTTTTTAGCTTGACTTATCCGAAGTTACATTGCTTGGTATGATATATGTGTAAGTCAACAGGCCTCATCTTGAAGGGTAGTGTTGGCATAGAATTATATTTCATAACATGGCTTTTCATATTTAGCAAATGATTTATATTATTTGGGTGTACCCAAGAACAATTTAGTTACCAAACCAATTTGGGAGGATTTCCAGTGAATAAGAAACCAATTTTCCCGTCAAACAATTCTCAAATAACTTATGAATTCAGCCACCTTAATTCATCTTTTAAGAAAACCAATATAAATTGTATAAAAAAATGAGGGGGGAGGGAGACAAGAAATTATGAGCATGATCTATGATACTCCACTATGATGAGCAATAATGGATGTCAACATACCAATCCTATACCGCGGTAGAGTGAACTGTTGTGCAGGAAAAACCATGTTCCTTCCTCAAAATAAGGTTCATAAATACACAAAGGCTGACCGGTCCGCTCAAGCTCCTTCTCATCAGTTTCATGTAATTCGTTTTTTGCTCTATCAGCTCTTTTAGCACTTCGATATACTTCCTCCCAAGTTGCATGAGGCTGATCAGCCCTGTTCTTCAACTGAATAAATTTCAACAGATTACAGTATATCTTTGGAAAAATAATGAAACGGACTAAAAATTTGACAAGAATTAATATGGACGAAAATAGCTTTTTTCTCACCCCACCTCTTCTTCTTCTAACCTTTTTCTAACATTAACTGCCTCAATCATCTTTTCTTCTTTCCAATTTATGAAGAAAAATGATTCATCCAATCTTGAATTGGTATTAGCATCAGCTTCTGTATGAGTTTGATTCCATTCTAGTTTATCCAAAAATTCATACTTTCTACTTTTCTCATTTAGATTGTCCAAAGCACTTAAATTCTGAAACAGATGCCATTGCCACTCCTCTTTCAATTTTGAAGGTATCTCCGTAATTGCTTTTGGAAGAGAAATGTCGGATGGAAACAAGAGAACGTTTTCCAGTAACCAAGAATAGCCTTGAATTGTTTCAGAGACCATTAAATTTCTTGCTTGCCTTTGGCCTACTAATGCAATTTGCTTTGCCAAATAAGATAATTCCCCATTTGAAATTGCTCTACGAAGAAGCTGCATCAGCTTGCCAACGTTGCCTTTTGGGTAAAGAAACCCATTTACCCCATCCACAATCTAATTATCAAATTGATAGACATAGTTAGAAAACTACATGACAAGTTAAGGAGTTGTAGTAGAACTTCCAGCAGAGAAATAGGTTTCAGTAACATACATATTTATTAATCATGTCGAGATCTGGAGCAACGACTAACTTTCCAAGACTCATAGCCTGCAACAAAACTGGTGGAAAAGATTGTTCCTCAAGAAAAGATGCATATATTACGACATCAGCTATACCAAGGAAACTGTAATCGTCAGCACTACCACCAATCTCGTGAACAACACCCTTTGGATAATCAAAATTTAAAGCAGTAATCTGCAAATAACGTAAGATATAATTTAAGAAGCAGGCAAAATTTAAAAACAGCTGACAATGCTTAAAATAAAATTTTAATGATTAGAAACAGGAATTCAACCGGAACACTACCTCAAGAGACATATTGTATGTGTTACTTGAGTTTCCATTTAATATTCCAACTTTCAGTATATGATAAGAATGGTTTTTAGAACGAAATTCATTCTGTAGCGGTGTCAGGCCTTGCAATACAAGTGCTTGCTCCAACCACATACCACTGTATTCAAATTTACTTCCAACTAAAGCAATGATAAAATCCTCTGAACTATAATTGGTATTAATTCTTAAATTGCTGTCGTTGTGTGCAGCAATAAAAGTATCTGCCATCCATGCCTCAGAAACTGAACTTGGAATAACAAAGTAGTTGCCCACGTCAAATGCTGAAAACATAAGCTGGAAGATCAAAAGAAAATTATAGACCATTATTATAGAAGGATTATCTAGGATCAATAAAACTACTAGACCTTTTTAAACAGGAAAATTAAAGAATAATTACTGGTAAAAAATAGTTTGTAAAAACTACGACATTAGTCCTGCTAAAAACTTGCTTCCATTGACTAAAAACCCCGGAGTGGCTGTTTTTGGCACAGGAACTCAAACGGATAGCCAGGGAAGGCTCTTGTATAGTCCATATGACAGGTACAGACTTAAAAGGCTCCTGCAAAAGACTGTGAAACCGTATAAATGCTCTCTTTCCACACAAAAAAGGTGCTGTGCTTGATTATTCACAGAAAAAGTAAGAGAATAACAGGATTTGCACAACAGAACAAGTGAAACAAACCAAAACAAAGATCTAAAGCTGTAAAAATGTTCTCCTTCCACACAAAGATAAATAATTTCTGCTAGCAATTGCTCTGTCTAATATGCCAAAATGAATCAACACGCAGTGCAAAACGTAGCATAGAAAAAAAAAATACCATGCCAATAAACTATTGGTATAAAGATGAATTACATAACTGACTTTATCATCATTAACTTTTTTCCCAACTTAATGGGTTCAGCTAAATAAAATAAATAAAATTAACTGATGCCCAGTAATCACAGGTCCTTATTGTGCCTCGATTTGGGTTCCCTCCAATAGAAACTGCAGCAAATGATCCTGGTGTTTGTCCAGATGTATTTCACATTAGTTGCAACTGAACAAAAACAAGTGTTTGCATAATGCTTTCATGAACAAGAGTATCATCCGTTAGCCTGCACCAAAAAACTAAGTGAAAACCATTTAAAATATTGGAGCTATTTGTCACCTCCCAAAAGAGCTCTTTTGGGAGGTGACAAGTGGTATCAGAGCAGATTACTGTCTGTCAGGTGTGTGGACTCTCCATGGTCCAGTGGGACCCTCGGTGGAG
>NEWO01000492.1:267591-314227 GCA_003013225.1 Phalaenopsis aphrodite | reverse complement strand
GGACAAATAGTCCCACATTGGCTAGGTGTAGGGCCGAAAAGCAGTATTTAAGTCCTGGGCTGCCCACCACCCATAAGAGCTCTTTTGGGAGGTGATAAGTTGCTCTAAAAGCAATATAAAACATAAGAGCTATCACACCATAGAAAGAAGCAATCATCACTTTGCAACTTGCTAGTAAAGAGGAGCGCTACAAATTCAGGTTCAAAAACAACTATTTTCATAGTAGAATACCAAAAATCAATAATGAAAGTGCATATTCCATCCTCATGAACAAGAAATCCCAAATTAATGCTTCAAATCATAAAATGGAACATGATTAAAGTCGCATTTACCATGAAATAACAAGCCCTGCTTGGACGGAACTCACAAGAACGCCGTTGTAGCTGCAAAAAGCAATTTTAATCAAGATTTAAAAATAAATTCTAAAACTTTTTATAGTTAAAGTAAAGAAACGTAAGAGATAATTTATCCCATGTGAAACGAAAAAATATGTTACTCCATATAGTAAAGCAAATCAGCTGATTTCCTTACTCTAACCAATTTATAGTAAATCCTTGTTTCATGCCTAATGGCAAGATGTTAACTTGAATCCCGATGGCTCTCCACACGGTATGTACAGTGCCATCTTGGAATGAAAAGACCTGAACAAAGCACAGAAAGGCAAACTGGAATGTTATGATCAAGTACAATCCTTCATTCATTTCTATGAGAATACGTAAAAGAAACTACCACATCAATCATCTTCTTAAACCATTTATCCAAAGAAACGCTCAATCTATCTCAAAAGGAATTATTGCTGCATCACAAAGCAAGCTTAATTTAGCGAGTCTCCTCCCGCATAATATGTGTTACATCATGCAACACACAAAGCTCTTACTATTAGGAAATTTTTTCCTTATCCATAGGAAAAAAGTTAAGACTAAAGTCCTGGCATAAAAATCCCAGAAGATTCAAAAACAACTAGTAACTACAGAAATGTTAGTATTTTCTTTTCGAGATAGTAAAATCTTATATTTCCTTCAGCGAAGATCGGTCAACCATAATTTGGACCCCAATGACAGACAAGTAGGGGTAGTTAGGGCATAGATTCTATTAGGAACTGTTTCACAAAATAAGTGCAAACTATAGAAAGAAAATAAAATACTTTTTGGGTTTCTGGCTTGATATGAAATTGTTGTAGTCCCTTTACATCAAACCTCCTAAGCTCTTTCTTTGATAAATTGAAGAAAATTAATGGCAATCAAATTGATTGCATTTACATAGCAGGATTTTGTTTAGCTTTACAACCACCTTAAAGCACCTGCAAACATCCTAACTATGTTAGCAAGATCACACCGTCTCCTATGTTACCTGCAGTATAGTTTCCATGGCAATACACCTGAGCTTTACTTCTTCTTAAGTGTAGATTTGCAACAAAATTTTGTCGGACAGAAAAACAAAATGTTGCAAGAAATAGTAATAACAAATTCCCTCTACCATGAAAAATAGACTTCTAAGAGACGGTTTCTACATAACTCTTCTGGAAAGGAGTTGTATCAGCCCCAGAACATATATTTAAAGATTCATAAGAAATAACAAATTGTTTGTCCTTCAATGATTCACAGGTGGCCAATTTAGTACCAAAGTATCATATTGCTTCAATTTAATCCCTCATCTCTACAAAATTGATCCAAATTAGTCTCTCAAGAACTAAATTGGAAACGATTTTGTATAGTCCAAAAACTAAATTGGGATCAATTTTGCCTCACAATATCTATTGTATTGTCGATAGACTAAATTGGAGATATGTAAAAATTTGGGCTAACTTGGACACAAACAAATGATTGGATAACTTTTTGGAATTTAATCTCAATGGTTGAAAAAATGCTAACAAAACTACTAACCAATTGCTAAGAAAAAAGACTGAAATATCCTTCCTACAACAACAACAACAACAACAAAGCCTTAATCCCACTACGTGGGGTCAGCAAATATCCTTCCTAAAATAATTAAATCACTATAAGGTCTAAAAGATATAAAATAACTAAAAAAAACTATAACAACAAATTGATAATTTATGTCAACATTAATTGCCTCATTCACAAAGCTTTACTCTAGAAAGTAATGGCGACCATATACTCAAAGTAAACTATACGCCCCATCAACTATGAATCATCAAATGATAAATGTCGCTTCCATTGCAATAGAGAATAATGTGACCTTCAAGAAGTGCCAAATAGCTCATTTTTAACTATAAAATTGATGTCTTTATGAATGATATTTAAATCCTTTGAGCATAAGAAAATAAAAAATAAAAATACAGCACAGAAAGGGATTGATGCCTTTCAAAATATGATGGAAGCTTGTTTGATATCTAAATTCTCATTTTTTTCTCCTCTCCTTTTTATGTTCCCGAATTCTTTTTATATATTAGAACATCTTACTTTAATAAAAACAGGGCATTGCTCAAGAGAGAAATAAGTATAACAATTCAAGAGCCCAGTAATGTGCATGTTGACCTCATTTTTGTGAGGTCTTTCCTTCTTCTTCCTAGAACCTAGGATCTAGCTCTAGGAGTTTCCTTTTGACTATCTTAGAAAAACAGCATTGAAACATGTCCCCTTAGAAATTCCAAAACACTTCTTATTTTACTGTGATGTCTAGCATTTATGGTTTCAAAACCATCGTCTTATAGACGAGCGATTAAAGGTCATTGTGTGAAGACTCAAGGAGAAGTTCTCAATAGAACCTCAAACCCAAGGAAAACCTCCTCACGACTTTATCGTCACACAAACACACCAAATGCACAAAATTCACTAAGTCGCACGAGATAGGACTTCAATTGAGCCCAAAGGATAGGTGAAAAAACAAACTTCTCCAAACGACCTCCGATGACAAATTGCGTCAACGCGTCCGGGACACCAATTTTAGTAGGAAAGGACGCCCATATTTTCACATTTTCAACATGAAAAAATTTGCACGCAAATCGATAAATTCATCAAACCAGCCTCCGACAGGGAAATGGATCGCGCCAGCACGTCTGGAACGTCAGAATTACCCAAAAATGATACCAATTTTGTTATTTTTCGATGTAAGAATGAAAGACAAATTAAATTTTATTTTTCAAAATTTTTGATATTTTTATAATTATATCGTTAATTATAATCTAATTAAAATCTAAACCCTATTTAGTTTTTCACCCGCACGCTTAAACCCTCGTTCGAGCCATCTCAGGGCTCGATCCCGCGACTCGTCTCCCTCCCGTCCGTGTGCCCTAGTTCCACTGTGAATTCACGCGGCTTTCCTTTGTCGTTCTTGCTCACGTCTCATCTCCTCGAGCTTCTCCTTGACTTTTTGGCTCTCCAATCGCAAGGAGGCGAGCTGGCGGACGATCCTTCTACTCGAGGCTATACGCTTTTCCCCTTTATTGTGATGCTTATTTTCTCTCTTCTTGATTGGTTGGCCAGTGTGGCTGGTAGGTGGAGGCCTATTTTCTCTTCTATGTCTATGAAAAGGCGTCTGAGATTCTCTGTGTTGGGTTGTTAAAAAATTTTGGAGAAAGAGGAGAGGTGTTTTGCTGTGGGAGGCTTTTAAGAAAGAAAACTATTCTAAAATCTTCTCTAGATTTGTTTTCTAGTGCGCTTGGAGTGTGAAGTGTTCGTGGAGTGTTGTTAACTTTGCCAAAAATCCTCTCTAAGCTATACTTTCGGGTGCCTGTGGTGTGGAGCATTCGAGGTTGTCATTTCTTGAAGTTTTTAAGGGAAATATTTCTCTTGGAGTGGTTTTCCTGGAATTATTCTCAATTTTATTTTAAATCTACTGAAAAGAGGTATTCTTTTCCTTCTCTCTATTCTATTTTATCTAGGACGGCATGTTGAGGCATCTCTATCCTCTTGCAAAGGTTAATGGAGGAATGGCTTAGTTTATTTTGAAGTCTAGGTATTGATACATGCTGGAAATTATTTTTATGAGTTGGAAAATTATGTTTGGGGCTCATTTCTTGCTTCTCTTGCTGCCCTTTGTTAGAATACATGCTGGAAATTATTTTTATTTGTTGGAAAATTATGTTTGGGGCTTGTTTCTTGCTTCTCTTGCAGCCCCTTATTAGAATACATGTTGGAAATGAAATGTTGAAGTCTTTTTTAAATATTATTTTTGAATCAAGTGCTGGAATTCATTTTTTTTAATGAGGAAATATGTTGGCCTTAGGGATGTATCCACACTTATATGTTTCATGTTACTTGTTACTATTTGGAATATATTTTGAATGCAATATTTTGAAATATGAGATTTCAATAGAGTCGATATTGATAGCTCTGTTTTGGCCCATTTGTTGGGTTCGGGTTTGGCACTTTTAGGATTAGATTTTTGCTGGAAACTGCTCCTTATTTTGGCCCATCTGGTGATCTCGATTTGGCTCTTTTGGGATTGGATTTTTGCTCAAAAATATTCTCTGATTCTATATTCTTGTTGGGTTCTGTTTTTGATCTTTTGGAATGCATAAATGCTGAAAAATTGTTGTGACCGATCTACTGAGATTTTGTTTTTCCCTTGTGCTGGGCTCGGTTTTGCCTCTCTACTGGGTTCGGTTTCCCCCTGTGTTGGGTGGGTTTTTCCCCTGCGTTGGGTTGGTTTTGCCCCCCTGTCCTTGGCTCGGTTTTGCCCTTGGCTCAGTTTTTGCCCTTTCTGCTGAGTTTGGTTTGCCCCTATGCTAGGCTCGGTTTGCCCCTTCTTTGGGCTCGATTTTGGTTCTTTTGAAATGCATAAATGCTGGAAATATTTTCTTTGTTTGTTCTCCCATTTGGTTGAGCTCGTTTTGTTCCTATGTTGGGCTTAGTTTGCCCCTAGACTGGGACTAGGTTTTGCCCTTTGCTGGGCTCGGTTTGGGCTCCTTTTTGGTGATTTATGTTGGCTGAAATCTCTTACTGTTTTAGACCATTCCTTGGGTTTGGTTTGCCCCTGTGCTGGGCTCGGTTCGCCCCTTTCTTAGGCCTGGTTTGAGCTCCTTTTTGGTAATTTATGTTTGGCTGAAATCTCTTACTGATTGGTCCATTCCTTGAGCTCGGATGGACCCCTTTGTTGTGCATGATCTTGTTAGGGCCTCCTATTTAATGCCCCCTCTTGAGATTTTTATTCTTAATCAAGTTTGTCATCCAAAAAATGCATGAATTTTAATATCTAACTCTATGTGGGAGTATTTGATATGAGTGTCCTCGTGCTTTATATGATGAAAGTGAGTTCGATCTCAATGATGTATAATAGCTTGTCCATTCACTCTCTTATGGATGTTAAATATAACACAATGGTAGTACTTATGGTGGTTCCTTTATGCTGCATTTGGAGCCTTCTTCTTTAACCCTACCCGTGGGTTTGTGTTTTGTTGGGTTCCTCCTTGCCATATGTGGCCATGAGCTTCTTATAGGAGGTTTGGCTGCCCTCTTTCCTGACCTTACCCGTGAGCCCCTATCCTCTTTTCTGCTTTACCCGAGAGCCTTGTCCATTGATCTCTTCGTGGAATAAGTTGGGTTGATAGTCATCCCTCTCTGTGGCCTCTAGTTATGAATATTTATATCATTCTATATGGATAATTTCATGTTTATGTGAAATGAAAAGTTTTTAATGAAGGTTGGATTTAAATGTTTTTTGATATTAGCAGGATTTTCTGGAAGGCTAGAAGGTTGCCCCCTCCATTAATTAGTCTCTCTTATTTTGTGACATATAAAGAGCTTTTATAGCTTTATTTCAGGAAATCACAAATTTGATATAAATTGAATTCATGAATGGTTTAGAAATTCATAAAATTATCATTTGGAAAAAATACCTTTCTTGGGTTGATCCATTTATGAAATGTGAGAAAATGATATCCTTCTAGGGTTGATTCAAGAAACTTGGGTCTTCTTTCCTAGGTCTTTTAGCCACAGTTTTGAGTGTTGATTCATCATCTGTCTCTTCGATGTGTTAGGTGAATTAGTGTCTCCTCTCTGATCTTCATTTTTATTCTTCTCTTTCATTGCTTCTTGATTCGGTTTTCTATGCTTATGTCTGATACATAAGTGCTCATGTATAGTTTTTTGTTATATGTGAAATCATCAAGCAATGTCGCAAATAGGCCGGTTTAGTTTTGGGGCGTAGAGAGATGATGACTAAGGCACGCCGGTGGTAGAGCAGAATGATATCTCATCTTACAACATGATGAACTGTATGATGAAAATATCATTCACTAACATAAGACTAGAGAGGGACACATAGTTTCTTAGGTTGTTGGTAGTCCTATGCTCGATGACGTGATCGACTTGTGGACAACTATACCTTTTAAAATTGATAAAACAAATTGATAATAACAGATGCAATATTTAAAAAAAAATATTTTCATTACAAAATTAAATATAACTTTTCTTTTCTACGCTTGAAACATATGTGCATGCTAAAACTTAAATTTTAAAAAATGTTACATTTGGGTTGTCCATTTGTTGATCACCGATCATGGGCTAAGGAGCACCCTCCTAAGTTAGGTGCAGTAGAATATCCTTCTAGTGGAGTGGCGGGCTTTATACATCCAGGTGACTGAGTAGCCTTCGACGACCCTCGAGTATAAATATATATTTGAGTCTAGCCCCGACCCGGTGCTTGCAAGTTGCAATCCCCTCTTCGGATTTTCTATATGTTTTTCTTGGAATTTTTGGAAAAAACACTTGTGGTCTTTTCTCCAGAATTTTCTCGATGTTTTGACAATTTTATTTAAATTATTACTTGTCGATTTTCTTGAGTCTTTCTTCGTGGATTTATTTGTCAATTTTCTCGAATTTTTCAAGCAACGTTTTTTTATTTATACGGTGAATAATAGCTAGCTTAAAGGAGCAGCAGACTTCCCAAATTTACAGGTGTGATTTACATTGCAGTATTTTTATTTCTTAGCATGTCGTATTACTAACCTAGCATGTTATACCGTTTTTCCTAGCACGTTATACTATTCTTTCACCATTCTATACTGTTCTTTCTTTTCACTGTACATTATATTGTTCTTTTCTTTTTTTACTGCATGTTTTGTTAATTTGATGCACACTATACCTTAGTTAATAAAACCTAGTGGTTGTATAGGAATTAACATCAAACCTGGAGGTGCTACTACGAAGAGCTTTGGAGCGAATACTGTGGGCAGCACGACGAGGAACAACTTCAAGGTGGATTATCAACATCAAAACACTTTCACATCACCGATCACTTTCCTTAGTTTAAATAACAACCCATAGGAGTTCGAGATGGTTTACTTAGCGAAGCGTAAACCCTCACATATCACATTTAGGCTTTTGCACAACCCTATTGTACAATTATATGTCCTAACACTTTAGGATTTCGAGGTTACTACATTATACGGTGTAAATCCTCCTATTTTTTTAGGCTATTTGCACGATCAGATATCATGTGAATATAAGTCCTAAATTCTAAATAAATTGCAGGATTAAACAATAAACAACATTATTTCAAAAATATAAAACCAAACAATAAGATAGTTGGGAGGTCATTGGGGTTCTCCCCGGATCTATGATATCATCTATTCTTCGCTCCTTTGGATTTTTTAACATAATTATTCCTATTTGGGTCATTCCTATTTGATTTTCTTATGTCAAATCTTGAAAACATAAACTTTGAAATCTGGAAAGTAAAACCACTGATCTTAATCGAGAGTTTTCTTAAGTGACCCCGGTCATTTAAGATGTAATTAACTATAGAGGTTTGTCTCTATAAGAAACTTGAAACCCAAGTAAAATAAACTCTATCTAATTCTCGTATTATGTAGGGGAACTTGTTGGTCTCATATAAAATATTTCGCAGACTAAACGGATGTCATGAATTCTTTAGTTTAGGTGATTGAGCCTACTACAAGTGATATGTTTATTCTTCGTGATAAGTTTATTACTTGTGGTATTATGCTCAGTCATCCAAACTATCCAAAATGTGAGACTCGTTTGGTCTCATTTATTTTTAAATCAAAATGTTACTTTCAAAAATCATCTTCATATCAAAACAATTTTCATATTTTCCTATATTTTTCAAAATCAAAATTAAAATTAAAACGGCCAACAGTGCACCATTCATAGAAACAAGGAGTAAGTTAATGACCCACCCCACATTGTGCAACCAATCTATCATGTTAAATCTAATGAATTTATCCTTCTTGATACAGCTCCCTGGAAGGTTACCCATCGTGAGATGAGAGTGCTCTCGAATGAACAAACCTATGTCTGGATTCCTAAAGGGAAGTCCACCAATTGCATCAAAAACGTGAAGATTGTGAAGAGGTTCGCCATCACATATTCCCGAGCAAGATATAGACACCATTTGCAAAGGAAATGATACAGGACTCCTAGTAGCATAAAACAAATAACATCTCTAACCACAATTTAATATAACAACATATGAATAGTCCCTCAAGAATAATAATAATTCATGAATATAAGAGATTTAGGCCCCACAAGGGATGACAATAAAAATAGGCAAGAAATCTTTTTATTCGATGTGGAATGGGACGAAATCTCACTTGGTTTCTGCTTATGCGGGAAATTATCAAGGTGCAGGAGAGATCTAACCTTGCGATTAATGGAAAGATGGGGTCCCGCATCTACATTCAGCGCCAAACTCAAACGTTTCTTCCATAAGTACGTCCTACGTCATTCTTCCTGGGTAGGAGTTACGTCTTCTTTTCAAAATACTTTTAGAATCAGTCTAACACTATCATAACAAAATTGTTTTGTTGTGTTAGAAACAACTCTACTGCAAAATCTATGCTCACACTCATTCTAGACAACTCTAAAACACGCTCATTATTCTAAAAACTATCCTAATAAAATAAATAGCCATCCTTTTTTGGTACACCCGGAGCTGTAACTTCATACGGATGAGTATTCTCACAAACTAAATCTCAAGTCATTAAATATGTAACCTACTTCTCCCACTTCTCATACTTGGTCGGGTGCATCCAATAAAAAAGTTTGTATGAAGGAATAAACTCCGAAATGAAATTGATGGTATGATGAATCATACTCAATGGAAATCATCCAGAGGATAAACTGTCAGTTAAGACATCATACAACTGCTTCAATAAATGTTACTCATTTTAGTTATCGACTCCTCAAAATCATTATCTTCTAGAGCAATCAATATTAATAATGTTGTGATCTCTCTTTTGGGCTCAACCTGAATCACTAGCATTTCTTCCTCTTTGGAAGGAAGTTGATATTCCTCTCTGATATCTTTATTCTCCCTCATGCCACTATTAATTACTTCAATTGCTCCCTACTCAGTGAAAGATTTTTATTCTATTTGGGTAATATGATGCAATATGGCCAAAATTGTGGCACATTTTCTCTATCATGAATTCATTTCTCCTCTAGTGGGGTCAGCTTAGGTACTCCATTGCGTGTACTATGGTTGTCTGATTTGATGGTTGAACCCTTAAGGGTGTTGTGGACTTTATATGACTGTTCTCTCTCCACCCTTAGAACAAGGGTTTGAATATCATGTAATGAGGGCTGCAATTGAATAATGTTGTTAATATATGGTCTAAATTCTCACAAATATCGGGTTCTTGTGTTCTCCTTAAGCTCTACTAATAAAATCAAGAGATCAAAAACTTCTACCAAAGTCAAGATATCAACCTAAAATTCATCTCAATATATCACCCAAGGATAAATGAACAAGTCCAAGCGACCAATAAGATAATTTTAAATCTGCTAAGAAAGAAAGTCAGATAAATGAAAGGAAATTGGGTCGACCTCTTCACATCTGTCTTATGGGCACTCAAAGCAATACCATCAACTACGATTGGGCAAACTATATTCATGTTATGACATGGTCCCAAAGCGGTGCTACCAATCAAATATGGCATGCACAGCTACAGAGTAGCTATTATGTATGGGATCGAGGAAACAGTGTTCAATGAATAGTGAACTTTCAATGAGGGTAGCATATAGATTTCGCTCGACCTATTTGAAGAAATACAAACTCCATCCGCCCTTAAATCAAAAGAGATCAAAAGGCAACAACCAAATATTATGATGCACATGAGAGGGACAAACACTTCAAAGATGATGACCTCATAGTAAAGAAAATTGTCTTGGCCGCGTGCAACCTAACTCTCTGAAAGTTAGATCAAACTGGATCCACTCATACATCACTAACCAGTAAATCGCCCATTGACCATATAAATTATAGGCATACACCTAGAAAGAAGTGTTCCAAACTTGGAATGGAGATGACTTGAAGACATTCTATCACTAAAGCTATGTACTCTGTCGCTCGGGTAGCTCGCCTAGATATGTTGCTTATAAAATTACTTAAAGAAATACGAACATTGACCGAAGTTTATTAGCTAAGTCATTAAAACTATGGCTAAGTTGAGATACTACGTCGAAAGACAATTGACTATTGCTTTAGGAAAGCCAAAAACCCTCAAGAGACAAAACTTTGTAGTAACTCAAGAAGATCCTAAAGAAATAAGATCTGAAGGAGAGTCGAAAGCCCTCCAAAGGCGAAGAATAATTTTCGACTAAGCAAATACATCAAACAAAACTCTTAAGCAAATCTTATACATGTACAATTAAAATTTAACTCTTAGACAACTAATGGTCAATATTACTCTTATACTTGTGTGAATCATGCAAAAACGATCGAGCTCTCTAAAAATCATGAGGGCAAACTCACAATGACAAAAGCCTAGAGAACTCAGCCTAGAAGAGTCAATATCCTCTAAGATAGCAGTCGAGTCGGATTGCAATCCCTATTAGCTGAATCGAACAAAAGCTTACTCTAAGTAGCTCACAAACTCGTAAAAAGGAACAAAATGAAAGGCGAATCACTAGCATTTTTTATTAAAGATAATATAAGAGCCACGGGCATGAAAAGTCTATTTTTATTCATACAAAGTGATTAAGTGCAATAGGCTAAGCCACTTGGCCACTTAAATTTATCTTTACATGTACAAAGAAGAAAAACTTTTTGAGAAGCAAGACCACTCATGGAATTCGGTTTATAATTATATAATTCATTGGATATGATTACACTTTTTCTCCCTATAATGACAAGAGAAAACTTAGATACAACTTGTTCTACTTTTTTTTGCAAGCCTGAATCAGATAGAAACTTTCTATGTGAAATTGCATGAACAAATGTCAAAGGTATGATGCAACTGATTCATTTAAATGAGAAGGTCTGTAATATATTTAAAATTCATGGTATTCGTACAAGCAAACGCTATTCATAACTACAGTTTTTTCACATGAGAATATTTTTAATAGTCCAATAGAGAAAAATGACCAATTTACCTTGACAGAAAACAAGCCCAATGATGCAAATATTTTTCATTCATTAAAAATCAAAAATACAAAAAAAGGCAAAGAGAAGCTTGCTAAATAAGTCATATCGTGTATTCGTAAAATCCCTCCTGCTCATTTTTACTCTTCCCCTGAACTTGGTTAAGCAACTACTTAAACTTCTCTATAGTTGCCCATTCCAAGGGGAGAACATGATTTTTCTCAGATGCCCTAAACAATAGCGAACAATGTTCTTGAATTTCTTATGAAGGATGGCCTTCAGCACAACATTCTTAGATAACTCCTCAGCGAGTTCTTCAAGAGTTTTCATAATAGCCACTTGCTCTATCATTCTTCGATGTTCATAGTCAAGCTTGTTGCATCGCTCAAACTGGCGCATTTCTCCACCAGAGCTTCAGTCGGTTGTTCGTCAACTTTAGTGTTGCATTCTCCTCCTTTAGCTTAAGAACCACTTTCTCATTGTCCTTTCACCCTTTACTCTCCTTTGAAAGGTTATATATCATTTTTTGATATGGCCTCACCATAGTATGGAAAGTCTGCTCGCTTATCGCCTACAAATGCAATATCTCCAGCGACAAGATACTCTTGTCTGGGCCTTTGAATTTTTTTGACAAAAAAGTTGAATAAACAACTGAACCCAAGTGATAGGTGAGTCGCACTCTATATTCTAACTTGGTCTTCCAATCCAGAGTCAGATCCATCAGAGCTTACCTATGATCCCCACTTACCCTCACAATTGCTTCCTTATCCTCATTTGAGGGGGATCAATGTTGTAGTCGTCTTTTTAGAGAACGTAAGTGTGTTCCTCCTCTTCGAGACTATAACGTCATTACTTATTGTCTTTCCTTTTCACTTGTGTGTGAGCTTTTATAGAGCTTGTTCAACAACCTCTTCAACTATGGAAGGCTTCCCCATCCTATTTTGAGGGGGAGCCATGTTGTGGGCGCCAGCAAAGGTAAGTGCCTTCCTCCTCCTTAGGATTGGCTTGTCCTCAATTATATTTTTCCAATTGGCTTGTGTGCAAACTCTTATAGAGCCATTATCCTCCTTTAGCTTAAGAACCACTTTCTCATTGCCCTTTCACCCTTTCCTCTCCTTTGAAAGGTCTTATGTCATTTTTTGATATGACCTCACCATAGTATGGAAAGCCTGCAAGCTCATCACCTACAAATGCAAAATCTCTAGTGACAATATACTCTTGTCTGGGCCTTTGAAATTTTTTGACAAAGAAGTTGAATAAACAACTGAGCCCAAGTGATAGGTGAGTCGCACTCTATATTCCAACTTGGTGTTCAAGTCCAGAGTCATATCCATCATAGCTTACCTATGATCCCCACTTAGCCTCAGAATTGCTTCCTTATCTTCATTTGAGGGGGATCAATGTTGTAGTCGTCTTTTTAGCAAAGGTAAGTGCCTTCCTCTTCGGGACTGGAACGTCCTTAGTTGTCGTCTTTCCTTTTTCACTTGTGTGTGAACTTTTATAGAGCTTGTTCAACAACCTCTTCAACTATGGAAGGCTTCCTCATCCTCTTTTGAGGGGGAGCCATGTTGTGGGCGCCAGCAAAGGTAAGTGCCTTCCTGCTCCTTAGGGCTAGATTGTCCTCAATTATGTTTTTCCTATCCGTTTGTGTGCAAACTCTTATAGAGCTAGTTCAACAACATCTTCAACTAAGGAAGCCTCCTCCCAACTCGCCACACCTATTTGCTCGCTTGTCAGAGGGAAAAAATGAATAGGAGGCACATCTAAAGCCACAGCAGACATACCTTGTATCTCCTCTAGCTTGGCAGACGCTTTCTCATACGACTCCTTCCTATGGGACTCTGAAAGAACATCTATTGATGACATCAACTCGCAGTTCTTTTTTCACTCAGAAGCCTTTCCTCAAAAAGAATTAACTTATTAAAATATGCCACATTCCAAGGACAGATGGCTCCCCAGATGCTTGTTTGTTTGCCCGCAGAAGAGGGTCCTTAGTCGAGTCATCCATCGACGAGTCGGATCTGTATGACAATCACCCTTATGAGAATCATCCATGATGTCTCTCCCTAGGTGGATGTCAAACTCCCCTTCCTTCGCTACACAATTATTTTGTGCCCTTTAAGACCACTCGCCTACTCAATTGTTGTACAAACTCGACAACAAATCTTCATACGGAATGTCGGTGCTCGATTGTTTGAGATTTTTCATGACTCTACGAGCCAATGTAAACAATCAAGGCAAAGAGAAAAGAGGAGCTAAAGCGCAAATGGACACATGTACGGCCCATTGCCTTATTTAAAAGTATTGAGTCCAAATTTTGAGGGAGAATCCATGTAGTAAATGGCAATTAAATTTTATAATAATTCAATATCGCAGAGCTACTTTCAAAGAGACGAGAGAATCCAAAAATTAGATATATATATATATATATATATATATATATATATATATAACTAATAGCTAATGCAGACTAACATGAACATGAATCAATCTGAATGGGCGTCCATTTTGTTCTAAGCTTGTTAAAGGTTCTGGTCCAAAGCAAGGATAACAAGAAAACCAGCTCAACATTGCCAACTCACGCAGGTCGATCAGCCATGTATGAGTGGTTGATTACAAGTATGTGGAGTATGAATGTCAAGAAAGAAATTCCTAAAAAAAAGAGAATATGCATCAATGAAACCTTTGAGTTGCGACCCATTTGCCAAACAAGCACTAGACTCGAGAAGGCAATCCACAGGGAAAACTTTGACTTAAATAATGATGTGACTAGATAACAATTAGAGGTCCCTAGAGATCTAGGTATGTAGAGAAAATACCCCTATAAAAGGAGGGATTACATGTAAATGAATTATGATTCTCAATCAAATGGAAGCATGCCTCTTCTCATGATAATAGAGGTCATTTACAATTCTATTAGCTAGTTCTCACTCTCTCTCTCTCTTCTTCCTCATGCTCTATTCCTTAGGTCTGATTCACGGACAAAACATGAATCAATAATATATATATATATAAAAGAAATGGCCAGCGGCTCTCTAATCACTCCTAATGTGTCTAACTATTTGAGCGCCACCTCTTTAAAATCAACTGTGTCAGAGGGGATTCGAACCCCCGACCTGAGAGATCTTACACTGAGGATGTCAACGAACAGACCGAGGTTCACGGCGCACACACGCACATATCCGACCTAATATTTCTATTTATATTTCATATCAAATTTTAAAAAAAAAACTAAGCATGCACCATAAGAGCAATGTGACATTGCCCATGTATGGCATATATAGTTGTTACAATTTTGGTGTGCAATGCGATGTAACATGACAATCATTATTTTATGTCATTGAAATCTATGGTTAAAGGCTTGTTGTTCTTGTTGACATCCATGGTTAAATTAGACGATGAGAAGCTTAAGACTCAAACAAACCTAAGTTGTTTGTTTGATAAAAAAATAATAAAGTTCTTTGGTTGATGAAAAAAATGTCTGATGTTTAGCAGTGAAAAGGATAAATTGATGTAAGCTAGGATTAGCTTATAAACTTTTTGGTTGCATTCTGTTCTAAGCTCATTTCATAACTCATCTGAGGACGGTAGTTGATAAAGAGTAATCACGAGCGGCTAAGTGTGACAACACAAAATAGGATGATCGTGAGCGTGCAAGGGTAACAGCTAGGGTAATCACTAGAAAAACAAAGTGCTGAAATACCAAAAGATAACTTGTCGGAGAAATATAAAGCAAGCATTTTTAGAAACGATAGTCGAGAAACTGGCAGATGTCATGAAAATGAAAAATGTGTAATCACTCTAAGAACTCAGCTTATGTTTCCCCCAACATAAGCCTTGAGCAATATAATGTGAAGATAAATTGGCGTTACAATTGTTCCCTTCAGGCTATTTGGTTGAACTTAGGGCTTAAACAGAAATAAGCCCCAACCAAACAAGCGCCAAGCTCACTAAAGTGCATACCTCAATGTCGTATCCCATCTCCTTCAGAGCAAAGGCAATGCTAACCATCTGCAGCTGCATAGCATCTGGAGAAAGTCCATCAACCACCTGCCACCCATTAATCAGCATATGTTCCGAATCAAATCAACACTAGACCGCAAAAAACTCAAAACGAAAAACACCCTTACAAAAGACAACTAACCAGTGCCAGCCGCGGCTTTCTGAGCCCCGCCCGCTTCATCGGCCTCCCCGATACTTTGAAGAACAAATCCGCCTCCTTCCTTTCCCTCTCAAACCTCTCCAGCAGCTTCGTCGGCACAAAACGAATCCCATCCCCGAACTCCAATTCGCGGAAACTACTATTCACTAAACCTCGGTCTACATCAAAGGTGCTCCGACTCGTGGACTTCTCCAAGACAGAACCGGGGAGGAATGCCTGGAAGAGGATGACCACAAAGCAGAAGGCGGCAACTGTGCAAATCCACTGGACATAGTCGACCTTCTCGAAAAGAAGGAAGCGCGCTATCCTGGACCTCGGTCGTTGAAAAAACCAACGGCCGGCGGCTGAGGAAGACGAGCGGAGCACTGAGCCTCGCTTCAAAGAAACCCCCGTTTCCATTGATCCCATCTAGGGGAAGTAGAAGTAGAAGTAGAAGTGCAGAAAGAGAAGACCAATGGCTCCAGGATCGCTTTCATCTGCTTTGACTTGAAAGTGTATACAATGACGTGGTGAAACTTGAGCTGTTCCAATTAGCTGTTTGGAGTTTATCTTGGTAGACAGGATTTTTTTAGACAAAGCCTGTAATATAGGGATTTTACGTGTTTTTCGGTGGAGATAAATGCAGTGGACTGTGGGAGTACACTAGTGGCCATATCGTGCCAGTTGTCGGCATAACCAAATAAAATTTAATAAATTTGAAAAATATATTTACCGAAGTCCACAACTTGTCATATTGCATGATTTTTCTCATTTTTATGTTGTTACTATATGGTACAATAACAACATGGATCATTTATACAAAAATGAATTATTTTTAATCATTGTGTTGTATTGAAAATTATATTTTCATTTAATTTTAATAAATTAATATAATTTTTATAGAATATGTTTGTATTTTTAGGTCTATCTTTACTTAACATAAGTCGAAACTTAAATCATCTAATCTTCTAGCTGGATTATCAGATAGTCGACGTTTAATTTGACCAAACAATGTAAGATGAATCTCTCTGATCTTGTTTGTCACTGAGCTACACCAACCCTTCATGAATATATTTGTTTATTAGAAGGGAAAAGATAAGTGCACCCATACTTCAAAATATAATGTTAATTAAACATGAATAAATTGAGGGCTAGTATACCAATAAAATTTTGAGTTTATATGGCTTAAAATAGACAAAATTAGAGAAACATGACAATTTTATTTTTTTTAGAAAAAATATCCAAAAATTCATTTCAAACTAAAATATCCTTATTTTTGTTCACGGAGTACCTATTTAAATTTATAATTGATGTGTTGTCAAGAAAATTTTGTCATTCAGGATAAATTTTGATGTGTTTTTTTAACAATAAACGTTCCAAATTCTAATTCAAATCATCCAGGGTCTCGATCCCAAAACGTTATAGTCAAACTAACTGTCATGACAAGATGAGCTCAATGTGTCATAGTTGGCTCAATATGAGTCCAATCAATTCCAAATCAAGTCATTGAAGAACATTTAGAAGCTTAATTGAATAATCAAATGAACTCCAATTTCAACGTATGTATTGTCAAATCGGGCATCTCAACATGAGAAATCAAACTAGTTTAAGATAACTCAATTATGATGTCATTACCTAAAATTATTTAATAATTTTTTTTATGATCATGATCGATTAATATGTGCAGCTTGATCATGTGATTGGGGAAGTTATTCATCAAAAAGCCAAAATATACCTCCTCCAGAGGCCATAAATAAAACGCCCCTAGAGGGGATCAAGAAGAAGAATTATAGAGTATGTTCTGGAGTGAAGACCTATTAATAACTTTAGGCCTCTGTAGTCATAGGCCCCTGCCCATCAGCCACCATCGACCATCGTCGTCCGTTACAACATGTCATCGTCGACCTTTAGTCATCATTTACCCTTACATGCAAACCTCTTAACCCAAACATTTTTGTAATGTATAACACCTGTATTGAATTCCTAGCGATAACTTTGGGCATCTGTAACCATCGACCACCACCTGCTATCACCACCTATTGTTGCATACCACCAGCCACTAGTGACCACTATTTACTATTCTTTTAGCCATAATACACATGTTATTCCTAACACATGTGTTTTCTTTATTTTGCATATCGACAAGTGTTATCTATAGAGTAAAATAGTATCCCCGCCCTCTAATTATGAAAAAAGGTTGCACACTTGTCTAACAAACTTGTAATGGATTGCTTTGATTGGGCATGGCCTCATAGTTTTTTTCTCTTTCTAGGTTTTTCCATGTATAACATCTTGGTGTTTCCTCTTTTGTCTATGTGTGTGTCGGACATTCTTGCAACATAGATGATAAATATTATTCTATCACCGTGAATTTTTTGGCATGCAACTGCTTGACACATTTGTGGGAAAAGAGTCTCATTGATAGAAGTTTACACCTTATTAATGGCCTACAAACACAATACATAAGTTTCTCATTCCAACGCCCATCAATCCAAAATACATTCTAAAAATTTGGGAAGTCAGGCCTCTACTCGGTTTCCCAGTTATACATGTCATTCTGCTATAAAAGGAACCTCTTTTTCACCTCTTTAAGATTGTGTATTGATCCCGATTCTCTTTATAGATGTCAAATGTGATGTATGTGATTATATGCTTAATTTCCTTAATAATGATTCTTATTTTGCAAACAAACCAAAAACTTGATCCCAAGCAAAAGCTATGCAATTTTTTTTAAAATGAAGCAAATAAGAATACAGTTATAATATTTAATATGGGATACTACGTAAGTATACATATCATTACCAGGTAATATAGGACTTTTTTATTAAGCCCCGAATATCGAACCCACTGGGATAACTAACAATATGCAATTTTACAAAATATGAGAAATTATATAATAAAATTTTACTTAGCAAAGCATTCTTACTTAAACTCTAGATGTTATAATAGGAATGAAAATTTGATTTTTTGTATTTTTTATAATTGAAAATAAAGTAAGAAACTAATTAACTTAACTAAATATTTGCAAGATGAAGACAATATAAATAAAATATATTTTTCATTATCATGGATCAGAAATAAGTATAGGAATTATATTGTGGAAGTATCTAATTGTGTTATACCAAATAGAAGAAATATTATTATTTATTCTTACTAGAGATGTTATAAAGAATATCAGTTAATCTATGTTTGAATAGTCTTGAATACGGGTTAATTAGGGAATATACTAGCTCTCACTCTAGAGTTCTCGCTTCTCCCTCCAATTATGAGCTAACATCTTGTATTAGAACATAAAACTATAAATCAAATTGGGGGATTTAGACTGTCACTCTAAAGTCCTCTAATTCTACACCCTTCAAAGTTTATTCTATTTACTTGCAGTTAACCCCATGAACTACATTCTCATTCATGAAATCAAATGTGATTCTTATCATTTGTTGACTGAGACAATATAATATCGAATATTACATGTTCTCACAACAGGTATTAACATCTTAATTGGTCAAATCAAGAAGTAAATGAAGTATAAGATTTAAAATCATCAAAACTTTTTTCCAACATTAAAGTCTAATACTTCACACAACTCCCTTTCAATACTTAATCATTTATCATTTTAAGGAAAAAGATAAAGAAACATACTCATTATTCATGGAGAAAATACAACCACCCTTGAGTTTAAAAGTAGAAATCATGCACACAAACAAAAAATCTAAATTAAAACCAAATGTAGTCACAAAAATAAACACTTTTCTCAAATCTTCTCCACCAAATGTCTTGAAGTTTCTTTGAATTCTCTTCATTTAATCACAATACAAACTAAAACTCATAACAAAAATAAAAGGTGGTCGGCGGCGACGACGATGGGTGGTCGTGACTGCGGTTACTTTGGATGGATGGATGTTAATTGGCAATTGGCCATTTACGTTGATGATTCAAGTCGTCTTTAATAAAAATCCAAGATGTGTCTTGGTGTATCTTCAAAATAAGTCTTCATTTAATGAATCTTATAGAAGTTATCTCCTTTCAAAATCCAATTGAATAAATTTTTCGTGTCCATGAACTATTTTCCGCGTTTTTACCAAGGGTTCAAACACCTCTTCAAAATTTCATCAAAATTCAATGAATCATCAAATAAGGCTCAACTCTCTCTGTATAACTGGCACGTAAGCGCCAGTCATGGGCGCTTAGATGCCTCAGTTCATTTTTGCACCTGCTTCATTTTTGCTCCAATTTTGATCTTTTTTCATCCATTTGATTGTACCTGAAAGAAAACTACACAAATATCTTTCATTAAAGCTCAATATCTCAAAAATAGATATAAAAATGTGTACATAAAGAATATATATTTTAGGTGTATCATGTACTAATAATGAAGAATCTCAAAATGAAATCCTCTGACTTTTTCATAAGGTTCCACAATCAATGGTTGTACAAACTAAAGGGACATAGCTGTCTCAAAATCCACATATTATAAGTACATAGTTGGAAACTTGATGCTCAAAAGTTTTGTGAGGCAAGTCGGTCAATCACAAAAGTATAAACATTGATAAAGTAATATAGGAAAACAAGTCCATGTATCAATTCCATTAGAAAATTGTCAAAATATTCATAACATGTAAAGTTCAAATTTATTTAACCACTAAATCTAGTTTTAAATGGTCAAAGCCAAACATGAAAATTTAACAATCATAAAAAGGTATTAAACATAAATGGCAAGTAAGCAAAAAGGTTGGTGATTGAAAAAGTGAGCAAACATAAATGGTAGGTTACAGCCTTGAGTCCTTCAGAGGTAATGAACCTTCTGCTCCCATGACATTAGTATAGTGCTTTCCTTATGTTTTCCTATGAGTACTCTTATGTGATTGTTGTCAACCCGAGATGTAAGTTCCTCCTTAGCTTTTGCCAAGATCATAAGAAGAATGAAATTCATCATATTGTTACGTATCTATAACGATACAAAGTTTCTCGACATTCCTCAAAACCCTTATCTAGTTGCAAAACGTGAAACTATGTATATCTCACTAGCCTTTTTAGGTTAACCTACTTCTTTCTCTAGGCAGCAGTCAGAGTCCTAGATCACAAGAAGTTTTAACGCTCTAGTTGATCAAATTACTGGAAAATGATGATCACATATTAAGATATCAACATTCATAAGTGAAAGTGAAAACAAATATAAGAAAATACCACAACTCATGCCGAAAAACAACAAGATAACATTATCCTTAATCACAGTAGTATGAAAGAAAGTTCATCCTTGAAACATGTGATAGAAAAGCATAACAATTCTCACCAGCATATTGAAGATTTAGTTGAAAGAAAATACATAAGTAGTCAAATGTTCTTCAGTAATCCACCAAATCCTCTCTGTTATAATGGAATCTCTCTACAATAACTCATTTGTTTTGCCCTCAAACTCTCCTCTCATACAAAACCTCTCAAATATCCAAAGGAAACCGCCCTTATAAATTTCTCTCTCAAAGGAAGAAGAAGAAAAACTTTTGGGTGCACTCTAAACCCTAATTTGTGTGTAGAGAGCCTCTAAAGTTTATCAAAGATGCTCTAAGTGATGCCTCAACATCCCTTATATAAATGAGGTCCCAAAAAAGCATGAAAATCTTTCCCAAATCAATTTTGGTTGTGTGGTGGTGTGACCACGCCCATGGTCTGCGTGGCTACACAAAACCTGATGTGGTCCTGCCCAGAACTAGTGTTGTTACTCCAGAACCTGCCTTATCATGTCTAGATCTGGCATGGTTACATCATGTCACCTTATTTTAGTCATTTTAACTTCATTGCGTGCATTCGATGCCTCTAACATGTAAAATACCACTAAAAAACTCTTCACAAGAACAAAATCATGATAAGGAAAAAAATATAGTATCTAATGCAGTGAAATCACATAAGTATTGCTATTATCAATTCTCCCAAACTTATTTATTACTTACCCTTAAGTAATCTCATATATCAACTAGTACTAAAATGATGTTGTATTTCTCATGAAAATTTCCTATTTCTTTAATTAGATTATAAAAATATAATAAAAGATAAGGGAAATTTTGTTTTAGGGTTAGATCTTCATTCATTTCTAACAACCTAGCCATTTCTTTAATTTCTCTCTTCTTAAGCCTATGAAAATCTCAAAACTCTTAATATGGTGTGCTCAAAACATTTACATTTTCTAAAGATATTTTTTAATCAATTAAGAGTCAGCTAACCAACCATTTATCACTTAACATTTTTCTAGAATAGAATTTCATTTTACGAGTTTTTAAGTCTTATTAAGGAATAACTTAGACACTAATTTTTAATTTTATGCTCACCTCAAACTTCTTCTCATGGAGGCTAGCTATTTGTTTTTATATTTCATTTAAATCAAGCCTCACACTTTTTTTAGCTTTTTCTTATCATTTTATTTTTCTAATTTCATTGAGAATTATTGTATTTGCTTGAGCACATTTCTTTTAATTATTTTAAACGTCCAATCTCCACTAATTAATAACTCTCATATTCTTTTTAATATAAATTCCCAACATATTATAATACATTCAAAAGTTAAGGCTCAATCAACTTGGTCAAGTTAACCACTAAAAGATTTAAAGTGTCTTTGGTCAAATTTTAATATTTTAATTACACCTTTTTTATTATTCTTAGACTTTTTAGATTTAGGTGAAACTTGCTAAAGTATAGGACTTGGTTATTAGGACATTAATTCAAATTTCCCTTTAATGAGTATTCACATAATAATGATATTATTATATAATCTCATTAAATTATTCAGATTCCTAACATAAGTCATTGTTGAAAATGTATTCTCTACAACTCAATTATGATAATTACCAAGTATATGTATTAATCACCCCCCCCAAACTTATTTTCTATCATGTACTTGCCACAGGAAAAATAACAGGAGAAGATGGAATCCTAGCATGTAATAACAAGGAATTTGATACCATATGATTTAATATAATAAAAAATCATCACATAGAGATCAACAGAAGTAAATATGTCAATGTTCAATAAATTAAGGTAATAATTCCATCAAAACTCATATGAATCTTGGTTTAACATCCCCAACCATACCTAGAAGTCTTCCTCCAGGATCAAAATTTCATTTAATAAAACCCTGATCAATCACTCAATTATTTATTAGTTCTTGAGTCTTAACTACATCCTAAGATTTCATAATTTCTTAGAAATTTTCTCTCTTAATTTGGTAACTAGCTCAATATAGTACATAAGGGTTTGATTTAGATTATCATTCCTAAGGTCGTTTTCTATATCCAGAATTCTCCAAATTAACTCTCCTTTTTTTCATATCAGTGTTTTCCTTATTAGTTGCAAGATATGTGTAAATTAGGGTTGCATAAATCTTTGGTTGGATTCTCTCAAGGTTTTTCATGTTCAGGATCTAACTTCACTAGATTACTTCCCTGTCTATGGTTATCTTCTAACTCCTTCCCCTAAGGCACTTCTATGGGTGGTCCCATAAGCTCAATTATCTCCCTAACAATGTCAGAACTACCTTGAAAAGAAGAGTAGATTTTTCCTTAATCATTATCCAACAAAAGTCATCCAAATCAACTTGCTCTTTGGGGTCCAACATTTTAATATCAAAATCATGGTTGTCTGCTACTCCTGACATACTTTGTGATCATAACTTATGAGATAGCTAACCGCCCAACTTGAATTTTTATTATTCTTAATGTTGTAGTTTTGCTTTGTAATTGATTCCCCAAATTTAATACCAATTTTTCTAAATACTCATTTCCTTCAAGATAGTCATTATCTTGGTTATTCCAATATTCTACAAGTTTGGCTTGGTTCCACCACTACTAGCATTCTACAATGAGGTTATTATTGTTCTAAGTTTTGGTAGATCATCCAGCTGGGTATTGGTCGCCATATAGGAATTTGTCAGATGCTTTTGAAAATAATTTAATTTAATATATATGTAAGTTTGATTTTAAAATTAGTGTTTTGATTTTTAAAATTGAGATTGAAAAGTCCTCATATATTTAATAGTTTAAGTAATCGAGCACAAAATTATAAGTAATACATCACCTTGAAAGGTAAGCCTATTGATTGACAGTGGACTTGAATATGTAACTAAAGAACTTATGGCATCTGTATGGTCTGCAAAAACCTTTAAGTGTGATCGAAAGTTTCCCTACTTAATATTAAAGATTAGATAGGATTTATTTTACTGAAGTTCTTATTTTCCCATAGAAGCAATCCCCTATAGTTAATTACATGCCAAAATGACCAAAGTCTATTAAGAAAATTGTCAATTAAGATAAGTGGTTTTGTTTTCAAGATTTCAAATTTGAGTTTTTAAGGCTATTTATGGGAAAGAAAAATAGGAATGACTCGAAATATGAACAATTATCTTAGGAGTCCAAAGGAGTGAAAGGTAGGTGATGTCAAGGATATGAGGAAAACCTTGATGACTTTCTAAAATATCCTATTATTTAGCTTTATGATTTTGAAGTGATGTCATTCAATGTTTACTCCTACCGATTATTTAATATTATGGCTTACATTCGCTTACTATACGACCCTGCAAATAACCTAGGAAGATAGAAGGATTTATGGAGTACCGAACGACGACCTCAAAATCTTAAAAAGAGTTAGAGCTTATATTGCACAACATGGTCGTATAAAGACCTAAAAGATAGAGTGAGGATTTATGTTGCAATAGACGGACGACCGCGAAGTCCTATGGGTTATATTGTTTAAATCTAAGGGAAAGTTTCATTGAAGTAGATTTGCTTTATGTTGTGTCTTGATATTCCTGTGTTTGCTCCAAGCTCCTTAATTGTCGTATTTTAGAGCTTCGGGTTTATGTTTGAACATGTAATTATTATTGAGTCTCATGGTCTATTGTAGGATTACACCTAGCAGATGACCTACTGTTTTCAACCCTAGGAGTCTTTGCAAGTACATTAAATTAAACATGTATAATGCAGTAAAGAGAAGTCCAGTAAAAAGAAAGTACTAGCGCGTACCAGTTACTCCTGTCGATGATGCAAGGTTAGCATTATAAACATAGCATGATAATGTACAATAAATAAAGTGTGGAGAAGTCATTAAAATGTAGAACGTTGTAAATGGCAGATATAAAAGATCAAGGTGAGGTGTAAGAATTTAGTTATGGGAGAGCTCAAAATCAAGACCTATAGCCCTGATAATTCTTCCCGAAGGACTCTGTAGACAACCATTTGCATCATGTATGTGAAACCCAACATAGAGTAAAAGGTTACCGGTCAGGCAATCATAGGAGGCCAATCCTCAACCTTGTATATGTGACTGACACATGAATTTGTTTCAAGTAACAATTCAAAAGTTGGATTTTAATTTTTCATACAAAAATAGTTTGAGTTTGTAAGTGTATTGGGCAAACAAATTATGAACTGCATTCAAAGAAGGTACATTTTGATATTATATAAATATGTATTTTGAAAATTGGACATTCATGAGTCAGTCACATTGATAGGCTAGGACTACCACCTACCCATGAAAGCAATGAGTAACACTTTACTAATTGTTAGGGAGCAATAATGCCAATCCTTGACCCTCGGGTCAGGATATGCAATACTTCTCACATACGTAAATATTTTTTCATCATTGCTCTTACCATAAAGACCTTCCAAATTATACTAGTCTGATGATCTATATGTGACCATTTTTAAATATCTTCAATTACTAAAAGGGTTTGAGTGCAATGTTCAAACTCATACCCTTAAGCATTGGGCATTACTGCAGGTTAAGTTGCAACAAAAATTTTCATTAATGTGGTCTAATTAAGAATGTCCTCAACCACATCTTGGTGTATCCTTATATTTAAGGATGATTTTTGATACACAAAAAACATATGCATTTTCAGACCCATATTTTATACCTATTTTTGATGATATTGCACTTTAATGGAAGGTATTTTGATGTTTTCTTGCAGGTTGTTGATTTTTAGGGCTTAAAGCAAAAAGAAAGCAAAAAGGATGAAATTTTGAGTCAAAATGACGTTTTTGAAGAAATGCTTAGCGTCGGCAGCGCCGAGGGCAGAGCCGAGGGCAGCGCCTATGATGTAGAACAAATTAATGCGAAGATTTTTTACTCAGCGATGACGGCGCCAAAGGCAATTCAGACCCCGTTTCTAGAAGGTTCGATGTATTTGGACGATTTTTGAAGAGTTTTTAGATACACCTCTTGGAGAACCGGTCTTGGGCTCTATTTGGAGTCAAATTTCATCAGAAAATGGACTCCTCTACTTTCATTTTTTGCACCACATCATTCAATTCCACTTCCATATTTGAGTTAATTAGTGATTTTGTTTTCATAGTTTAGAGTTTTTGTTATGAGATTTAGTGTGAAACTTTCTGTGATAGTGTTGGAAAAGGAGAAAAGTGAGAGATATACTCTTCCTGCATTTCTATTGAAAGACTATAAAGGATTTGCTTTAAGAAAAAGTTTTTAGATAAGTATTGTTTTTTTGTTAGTGTTGTATGAATTTTCTTTTATATATGAAATTTGTGTTTTGTTATTTCTTTCTGATGAAGTCTGAGTAGTTCCCTCTATCTTTCTCCCTACTCTGCGATATGGTGAAATGAAAAGATAATATGAATGTGCCAATATTAAATTGTAAAATAAATTATGATGATTTTTCAACTCCGAACTTAATTTACTTTTCAATCTGGCTAATGGAAATGTTAAAATGTTTTGTGAAACATATGATCCGTGAAATAGAGTATGAGTTCTACAACAACGTAAGGATCACATTTGATTCCATGAAAGAGAACATCATTTATAGAATTAAGTGCAAATAAATAGGGAAATATTTTTTGTCGGGTGTAGAATTGGAGAACCTTTAGAGTGGCTGACTAAAATCTTCAATTCAATCTTAGTATTTAAAAGCTGAAGTGAGAACTAGTTTTCAAGTGAAGGGAAGTGGGAGCTTTAGAGTGGGAGCCGATATCCTCCTAGCCTAGCAACGGATTTAAGGACTAAACACTGAGATTAGCCAATGATTTTCTATGCACTGTATCAGGTTAGAGAATTAAAATTGCTCCTATTTGACACAATACATATTATGAACATTTATCTCATCTCATTTTACCATAGTCTCATTGTAGTGGGAAGAATGTTTTTTGCACATAAGAATCTCCACTACATAAACATAGTTAATAGATTAGTATTTACTGTTTTTAATTTTGCATATTTGATGTGATAATAGTTTAGAAATTAAATTTTGATTACATCTCAATAATTGAAATTAGTGACAATGATTTCAATTAACTCTATGTGAATTTCTTAGCAAATTTATTATTTTCAATTTAAACCTTCCCTGTAGGATCGATACTTGGGGCTTAAATAGAAAATCCATTATTAATTGATAACGATACATATACTTGCGTAGAATCCAAATATTAACTGATTATATTTAATTAAAATTTACACAATCTATCGTAACAAAAAGTCAGATCAATTCTCTTCCGCAAATCATAACAAAGTCAAATGTCCTATGAAATGTCCAAAATCATTCATGGGTGTCCAGAGAGTGACTCTAGGCAACCTTAGAATATCTTAGACTATCTCGAGTTCATTTTGGTCTTACAATAATGTTAAATTAATTATCTCATGTTGAATTGTTATATTGTACTATGTTTTTTTATGTTTTAATTGGCCCATGAGTGAAGGCAAATGATTAATTTCAATGTTTAATGGGAAGTTATGTGAATAGACTCTCTGGGAGTGTGCTTATAACTTGGGGAATTTGACACTCCTACCTCTCAATTTGGTTTGAGCTTGTAGTGATTCAAATGTTTCAAGTTCATTTATATTTTCTACAATTTCATTCTTTAACTAACCCTCAAGTGATATTAGATCAAACCTAATTCAATACTAAGCTCTTAAGGCCTAGAAGTAAACTTGTAATTTTGGAAAATTTTATAAAAGTGCTTTATCTTATTTGAAAAGAATTGAATTTTGTTTCTTCATTAGTTGAGAGTTTAAATTAGTGAATTATGAACTTCCTAACCCAAACCCCTCACTTTTGAATCATCCAAAGTTTCAATTCTTCCAATCCAGAACAATTCAAATAATTATAATTTTATCCTTTTGTAGAAATAGCCATGAATGAGTTACTAACCCATCACCCCTTAGGTTTCAATCATTTCAAAAAAATAATCACCATTATTTAATGTCCACCATTCTAATTTATCCTAAAGATTAATTAAGTTAGGGTTAGGGTGTAAAATTCCCAAAATGCCCTTAGAGTTTCAACCCCTTAACTATCACATTTTGATTCAAATAATCAAGAAAGTTCACTAATTAGTTACTCATGGGCCAATTAAGAAATGAGAGAAGAAATCATATTTTTACGTCATTTATTTATTTTTTGTAATTAATTGAACTCCTAATTGTGAATTTCCTTTGTTAATTGATTTAACTTTTCAAAATATATTTTCTGTCATTTGAAAATTTTATTATTTTCTTTGAAACTAGAGAGTCAATCAAAAAGTTTTTGTGATTTTTTTAAATATATTTTAATTTTTATAACTTTTTAATGATTTTTGAAAAGAAAAATAAATTTTTTTTAAATTTAAAATATAATTTCATTTTTCTTTCATCTATTTGACTTTGGAGAACTCAGCAAAATTGATTTTATATTTTTAAAAATTTTTTATTTTATTTTTTATGAATTTTTTAAATAAAAAGAGGTAAAATTGTAGGAAATTAGGGGTTTTTATGTTAGGGGTGTTCTTTGATTTTGGAAAAATCAGAAGACCTCCCTAATATCATCAAGAACAAGGCCACAAAATTTAAAGTCAGAATGAGCAATATTTAAAATTATATGATTTAATTATGTTATGGGGGTTTTAGTTAATTTAAAATAAATTATTAAATAAATGTTTTCAAAATTTGGTTCATAATTTTCCCCTCTATTCACAGAGTATAGAGATATTTTTATTTTAGTTTTATGATTTCCCTACACTAAGATATGATTTTGAAAGTTAAAATCAATTTTCTGGAATTAATTAAATCAGAAAATGCTGATTTTTCTACTTAACCGTGTGGCACTGACTCAAGTCACTCAACCTAGACAGATACGAAAGGCAACACCAATAATATTATGGTATAAATAAAATAAAAATAGAATAATATTGGAATTACTCTGGAATAACACTGGAATAACACCACGAATAAATTACACACTTTAAAATATGTTATTTCCGTATATACATTTTAAGCTCATTTTAAAGATATTGTACTTTAATGGAAGGTATTTTGTGTATTTTTTTTATTTTAGGTACAAGAGATAGAGTTTAAGAGCAAAAGGAGCAAAAGCAGAGCAAAACATGATCAATTAGAGCAAAGGAGCAAAAAGTGACCTAACGCCTAGGCGTTAGGACTTGACATCTAGGTACTAGGTAGTTAAAAAGGGCTTCTAGAAGGCTGGAGCTTATGCACCACGATTAGGCGCCCAGGCGGCATAAATGGTTTTGGTTTTGTGGAATGAATTTGGACGAATTTTGAAGAGGTGCTTCAAGTGACTCTTGGTCATTTTAAGAGCTTTATTTGAAGAGAGAATTGACCGGTCAAAAAGAGGAGAGAGCAGTAGTAGGCATGGGTGTGTGTGTGTGGCGTGAGAGTATGTGAGAGAGTTTGTTGGTGAGAGTCTTTCTAGTGTGTGTTTTGGTGTGTCTATTGGAGTAAGAAGTCAACAAAAAAACTTCAAAGGATTTGCTCGGGGAGAAGTTTCAGATAAGTACTTTGTATTTTTATTTGACTTTTATTTTACTGTGTAAACTTAGTTTTTAATATAAATCATGTTTTGTTGTGTTATTCTCATGAAATCTGAGTAGCTTCCTTTATCTCTTTCTCTGCAATAAAAATTAGTAATGTGCATGATTAGAATTGTTTAAGATTTCTCTTATTACATACTTGTGATGATTCATTATTTCTTAATTAATTTGTATCTTCAATTTGACCAATTAGCATGTTAAAATTTGTTGTGAATTCATAATGACTTGAGGGGGTTATGTGTTCCTCAATTAGCAAGAATCACATTAATATAGTGGGTTAGAAAATAGCCCATTGGTTAGTGTAAATACATAGAGATATAAGTTTTGATGGGCGTAAATTTGTGATTCTAGGGTGGCATGCTAGAATATTAACAAATTTGATCTAGACTTTGGAACTTAAAGCTAGGTTATTCCATAATAATGGTTGTAGTGGATAATCTGGAAGTGACAAGCTAGAAACTACCCAACATAACCAAGAATTTAGGAACTTAACTTTAGGTTAGTCAATGTTCTTTATGCACTCAGAGGATGGTAAATAATATGATTGCTCATATTTGCTAAAAAACTACATTTAAACCTTTGGACATTTGATTCCTACACTGATTATGATCTATTTTCAAGGGGAAAAAACTTTACTTATTTTGAACTTTTCAATGTAAAACTAGTTTAAAAATACTGCATTTTCTTAAGCTTTGAAATAGAATTGGTAGGAATTTAGTAACTACTTTTTACAATAAACTTGCTACCATATTTTGTAGATAATTGGATGGAGTTAAAGTAAAATTTTTCCAAGTCCATAAAAAGAGCTTCACCTTCTTCGTGAGATATATACTGGAGTTTTAAAAGAAAATACTATATTACTTGAAACTATATGTATAATTGCGTAACACCTATAGTGTGTTAACTATTAATCAAATTTTAAATTCTATAACATATTCATTGTTTACACTAGCCGCTAAAATAAATTGGGTCAAGTTTTTTGCCATCTTTTTGGAAACTAAATAACTATGTGATTAAGGGTCGGATCAAGTTTTTGGCGTCGTTGTCAAGGAAGGAAAAAAACAACAAAACTTTTGACTTATAAATTTATTTGAACTGAAAACTTATTTTAGAAAAATCGTAGTGTTGTTTAAATATATAAGTGTTTGTTTTGTGTGTTAAAATTTTTTTTAAAATAAAATTAAAATATTTTTGAGTGTTTTATTTAATTTTATTTTTTGAACTTTTATATTTGTATGCGTACTTCAAGATTTGAAGGTTTAATATCTTACGATTCTGAGTTAGAACAAACTATAAGAAAAATAAAAAAACAAAATAAAATTCACAATTTACAAGAAATGACTAACACATCACATAATGACAATGATAATCAAACTGTTGAAAATGAACATCATCATGTACAAAGATCTTTAAGAAACTATGTCAACCTTACAATAAATGAAATTCACTTGAGTATACAAACTCCTGCTGCAGCGACTAACTCTTTTGAATTTAAACCTGCGACAATCCAAATGGTACAAAATGTTTAGTTTGGGAGAACATCATCCGAGGATTCTAACCCACACTTTGGTAGTTTTCTCTATTTATGTCCTATATTTATCAGGTTTTTATACTCTACTATATTGTTGTTGCAAGGTTACGAGTCATGATAGAAAAATTGCATTTTATCTTGATTTTGAGTAATAAAAATTAATCCAATTCCTATTTTCCTAGAAATTATTGTTTTAGGTTCTTTATCTTTCTTGGTAGAGTAAGCTTTGACAAAGTACATTTCCGAAAAATGAATATCAAAGTCTTCCAAGCTCATGTTTTTTTCCTCAAGAAAAATCATCATTTAACGAAGATTCTGTAGGTATTGGCTGTGTTACCAAGAAGTCATTCTAAGCAAGTAAAGAAATAAAAGTTATATCAAATTATAATAATATTACCGAACACTCAACTAATCTTATAAAAATAGTAAGTCGAGTCATCAAATATTTTAATGAATTAAACCTTAAAATAAGGTTGACATTATAATAAAGCATGTAATAGCAAATTTTCTGAAATACAAAGATTAGAGCCAAATAAAGCCTCTTAATTGAATGAAACTTTACTTTTGTTGAGATTAAACACGATCATAAGAGCATAGAGTATTATTTTTACCCTCATCATTGATTGGACCTAATAGAGCTTCAAAGGAGCCACCTAATGTCTTGATATAATGTATCAAAGGTCTACTTGAGACTGAGGTTACTAGTACATATACTACTTTATGCTTTGTTGACATCAATTTTTTATGTCATCAAATACTTTTTATGCTTTATTAGCATCAATTTTTTATGTCACATAGATTGAATATTCTTCCGAATGATGTGAAACCGTATTACGTTTGTACACAACTTTTCATAACTCAAGGAATCCATGAATCCCTCTGGAGACGCTTAAGGCTAGAGGTTAGGATTTGCCCTGCTGTGGTCGTGCCCAAAAGTGATCATCGTAGGTTGTCATCATTTTTAACATGATTCACATCTGAAACATATCATGATTTTTATAGGACTATATTTTATAGTACACATCTCCTCGTTACTCAACGCATCGACAAAAATCCACTCGTGCTTGAATCATGCTCAAATTATCTTGACCATCGACGAATTTATTGGTTTACAAAACGTAATGTGAAGCATGTGTGAGACACTAATTTATTATAGTGATGGCAACCATATTGATGTGGTTTCACTCACAAGTTGGTGATACGCAAAGCAAGGCATATCACTTAAAAATAATAAAAAAAAGGAACTAAATTCTTTTTTGAAACTCAACTCACGCTCAAGTGAGGTGATGGTGATGCCGTAGGCCCTTCATTCTTACCACATCACCACCCTCTAACCCTAAACTCTGCTCTCTTCTTGCGCCGCTCGTCGACTCCCTCTTCGTCGTCAGAAAGCCTATCGCAAGTGAAGCCGATCTCACTTCTGAAACCCATTCCCCCTCTCGGCCTCTCCCTTCCCCGCTGCCCTCGTTGGCTCCGCACCCCCGCTCTCACCCTTTTGGACCAAAAAAAGGCACAATTTGTAATTTTCTTGCATCGGCGGCCTCGCCTTGCACCCATTCACTCTTGCTCGGCCGCATCTCCTTCTTGTCTCCTTCCTCCTAGTGCCAGAAACCGTGGATCCCCTCTTTTCAGCATTTTGCTGTTGGACTCGGGCAAAACACACCTCTTTCTCTGCCATCTGCTTCTCTCGTCGGAGCTCGGACCACCGAAAAAGAAGCAACGGTGTTGTGGAAGGAGCATAGAGGCAAAGTGCACGCTTTGTCAACCATCGTGAAGGTGAAATCATTTTAACTCGGGTTTTCTTGGTTTCTAGTTAGGCCCTTAGGCTGTGTTAAGAGTTATTAGGATCTAGATTGGTGTTATAAGGAAGCCACTAGTTAGGAGGCTTTTTGTTGTGATCCCCTGCGATTCTTGAACGTCTTATTTAAAAGCTCTAGACCTCTAACATATTACAAAGAAGAGATTGTACTAATCTCAACGTTTGTCGTGGGAGCTTCATATGGATGGAAGAGTGAAGCCAAGTAATCTAGAAAGTGGAGGAAACTCTTTGAACTTCGCTCTCTAGATTATGAAAATTTCTCTTTATGAGAACATTTTCATGCTCTACTACGCAAATGGAGGTGAGTGACTTGTTGCCTCTTACAATAAGACATAGGAAAACCTCTCCATCTATTGAGCTTAGAACGTGTGTGAGGTTGTTAGGAAGGGTTTGATTTGTCATTTGCTTCATCTTGCATGACATGTTTTAAAAATGTGAATAAAAATGTTTTTTGCATGTCCCCGATCGACCGCTTATCTTGGTCAGTTCGATCAACTATATGTAATTACCTTTGATCGGGCGACAACCCTGGTCGGTCATTTTAGGCCCGTTTGACCGGTTGACCACCCTAACCAGCCCGATCGGTCATTTTTGGCTATTTTCATTTGAATGATGCATGGTTGCATGCATTTTTGCATTGTGTGCTTGCATGTAAGATGTGTTTGGTTTGTTGTTCATATTTCCATGTGTGAAATTACATGTTGTCATCTGTTCTTTCTAGCTTTCACTCACTCGTAGTGTCTCTTTGAGCACCTACATGTGCACTTACAACATCCCTATGCACATACATCATCATATGTGCATGTTTAAATGCATGTCATATTATGTCACTTAGCATGAGTCATGCTATCTAGCCTCTGAACCCCTATAGTGCACAATGTGTGTCCACTTGGGTGTATTATTCACTTAGCACGGGTCATGCTCTCTTCCCTATGAACCATCTAGTGCATGAGTCATACCACTTGACATTCATGACAGTATTCACACTGTCATGAGTATTTCACCTCTATGAACATATTCTATGTGCTTTGTTCATCATGCATTGAGTGTGCTTGTCACTTTCATGAGCTGATTTGTTTGCCTTTCAGGTGAGGTGAAATTCCTCTTTGAGGCGTCCAATATTTGATGCGATGAAACTTCATATCATTTGTGTCTACCATTTGCATGAGCATCTGGACTGCATCTCGGGCAAGATGTAATTCTTCTTATAGGTGTCTTGTAACTGATGTGCCTAGTCTGCATTTGTCATACGAGTGCAACATTTTGCATCGTCACTTTGCATGTTTGCATGTGCATTACCTTGTTTCCTTGATGACTGATCTACCCTTTTAGATGGGCGACCCATTATTGGTCATGATGCTTTAATGAACATTGCTTGCTTGGATATCTCAACGAGCAATGTGAGTTATTGCATCGTGATCTACGCACATATATTTGTGCTAAGGTTCTAAGAGGCATAATAAATGTCACTTAGGCTTTTCTTGTCTTAGGATTTATTTTTAAGTATAAAAAATTCTATTTTTATTACTTATTTGCATCATGTTTTAAAATCTATTTTAAAATTAATGAATCTATAGATTAGACCATATGTAAGGTCAACTTCTTAAAGCTTTTATATGCATAAAACTTGCATCTAGTGATACCTCTTAGAATTGTTGGATTCTTAGCATGGGGTCGGGGTCGGTGACCCCATCAAAAACATATTCCAACCTTTACTCACACCTGCTGCACAAACTTAGTTGTATTTGAGTAGGCCACCTTGTTTTAGATGCTTGCCAGAGTAGGGTAGAGTTTATTTAGGTTTTTCATATGTGCCAGCTATTGTTGATGGTTTGTTTTTAGCCAGAAATTTTTATACTACCTTTGTGTGTTTATTGGGTTTGATGGATGTGTATTGTTATATTTAGGGGCGATCTTTTTGCAGGGTGTCATGTCAAACAGGGAGGAGCATTACTGATTAAAAGCCAACACATTTTCTGTAGGTGCTGATAAACTCTTCTCTCACCGGACATAGTCTCTTATACGTTGTATGTGCTAACCTCTATTTTTCAGTTCAATAATTTTTTTTAGACTTTTATCATGTACCTTTTAGAGTCCTTAGGTAGAGTCATATCATAAATAAGCTACGCGGATAGGTTCCAAGGTGCCTGACCGGCGGAACCACCTGACGAGGACGAGGAGCAATTGGTTTGTGTCCCTTAATTTTGAGTTAATTCGATGTATAGCATTATGCAAATTCTGGCTGTTTTTTTTGCTTTTTTGGGTTAAGTTGCAGACCCAACAAAAACTGACCTATTAATTATTTTTATTCGTATGAATTTATCTACTTTCTGCTGTGTGCTGTCATTTTTACTTTTTTATTGTTGTGTTATCTAGGATGCTCTGCGCGCATAATTTAGGCTCTTTAAAGACCCTATAATATAATTTTTCTATAAAAAGCCTAAAAATAAACGATTGAGATAAATTAAAATTTAGGATTAAAATATGTGAAATTTTCAAAATATGCTTTTACTTTCTTGCATGGCGTTCTGGTCGGATTTAAAATGGTTTTGCATAATATGAAAATAACCCAAGTCATACTAATACGACCTCTACATTAAAACTGCTTTATATAAATGTATCATATTTTCATGTTTAGAGAGAAGCCCTTGTGCTTCTTTAGCCCGCATGACTAAGCATATGATTTATATTTAGGTGATTGTCTAGCACTCTAAGGGTGTCAGAGTCTTCCCCGACCACAATGGGATATGATCCTTTTGTGGAAGCATTTTGGCTATGAAGCCAAACGTCTCTTTTTCTTTCCTTTCCAGCAGCCTCCGCGCCATTTACTTGGTGGGTTTAAGTCCCATTTGTACCACTTCTACTTACAGAGGGTCATAAAACTTAGATGACATTTTCCACTGACCTTATGAATATCTGGTTTCCTTGTATGATGCAACACATGGGTTGCTGAAAAGAGTTCTTTGATCGTGTTGGGTCGATTACCTCCATGACTGAGTATACTTAGGGTCTCAATAGCTTGGGATGATAGATCCATAGAATCTTCACCTGGCTACTCTACCTGATGAGGACTTCCTTTCCTTACTTTTTGGTATACCTCCTTTGAGCCCTTTTTGTCCCATTGACTCTTTGTTGATGTCATCCCATAGCTCTGATTGCAGACAGACTGCTACCCATTTGAGATACAATGATTCACCCTCTGCCCTTATGACTAGGTTGGGCCTTGAACGATAGTGTGGACCCTATCGAGATGACCCGGTTATTTTCATAGATCTCGTTTATTGATGATTCACCACCTATGTGGGATGTGAGAGACTTACTCTCTACCTCTATGGCTTGGCGTGAGCTTTCATAGAATCGAGATGTTCCAATAAAATAACCATCCTTTGTGAAACTCATTTTTACTTGTTGTCACTTGAATGTAAGTAGAACCCATATTATCAAGAGTATTCTTGGTTATCCCCCATGATTAATTAACCATAAGGATACGTTCCTTTGGTAGTTGCTCTTGACCCAAGAACAAAATTATTTTTTTTATTTCCTTGGTTATGGGTTGCTTATGTTGGGATTCTCATCGTGGATATTCTATTTCGAGATATTTTAATCTGCTTCTATTTTGAACGTACATAAGCTCTCCATATATATATTTTTAAATTTGTTGTCTATTTTCAACACATATTCTCAACATTCTAATTTTTTTCTTCTCCAAATCATTTTTTATGATGCAGAAGAGAGATTTTTTTTCTAAACAAGCTCACTACTCAAATTTAAAAAGAACCAAAAACATACTTTCAAAAAAATTTTAAAATTTATCATCCCAAGTAAACTTGACATCTTTATTTAGTCAAATGAAGTATCTTTATTTAGTCAAATGAAGTAAAAGGCTGAAACTTTCATGAAAAATTAGATTTGAAGTATCTAAGATATGACAACCACTCTTGAAAAGATTGTAATTATCATAAGCTCTTAGGGGGGCGACATTTCGTAGATAGTTTTAATCTTTTGAGGATCAATCTTAATCACACGGTGGCAAACAAAAAATCCTATAACTTTTCTTGAATTAACACTAAAAAGCACACATTAGAGGATCCATTTTAAGATTAAATTTTCATAACCACTTGAAGATAATTCTAAAATCATGTAAATGATTGTCCCTTTCTCTCAATGACTAGATCATCCCATAACGCTCAATTTGATTATGAAAGAGCTTGTTGAAAATTCTAGTCATACTCTTCTAGTATGTGGCACTAGCAATTTTAAGTCTAAAAGTCATAGCTTCTTAGAAAAATCCTGATGGGGGTGCAAAATGCAGTAAATTTTGCATCTTCATGTGCCATGTTAATCTAATTGTAACTCGACAATCCATCCATGAAGAGGAAAAATTTCATGCAACAAAGTGATATCGACCATTAGTTTTAGAATAAGTAGCTAAAACTCATCTTTGATGCATGCTTTTTTGAGATATCTGAAGTCGACACAAACCCGAATTTGACCATTCTTTTTAATTGACGCTATACTGACTACCCAAATTGGATATTTTTTTCTCAAATAAAACTCAATCAACTTCTTGACTTATGTTATTACTTGTTGTTCAATTTCAAGGTGCATTCATCTTATAGCTTATTTTATTAGATTAAAATTAGGATCTATCTCAAGCTTCTAAAGCTAATCTAGGAATTTCATTATAATTATAAGCGAATAAAATCCTTGAAATCAGACAATAGCTTTATCATATCAGTTGCCTCTTCTTCACTTAGTAATGAACTTGTATATGTTGTGTTTGGATAATTCTCTATTCCCAAGTTGATTTGCTTTAGTTCATTTACTATAGATTTGATTTCTTCTATAAATTTTGGGTGCACATATTGAATTTAAGAGTCTTCAAAATTTTTTGATATCTCTGTACATTCATGACTAAGAAATGAAGTGCATCCTATAGATATTATATTTGGATTTGTATAATTAGTGACAACTAGGCAATATTCTATATCTTCTAATGGCCCATTTGTTCTGAATCTTGCACCTTTTTTTTTGAATTAAACTTACAATGCTCATGTTCAATAATTGCTCAAGGAGGTGGGATTCATCCTTTGACACTGCCTTTCTTGAAAACTTCATTGAGCAAGTTTTTGAACATACGAAGAATACCATTCAATTGGAAGTTCCATTAATTCTTGAAATGTATCTTCCTGTAGCTGTACATTTGGTTATGAACTAGAGGAAGAAGACACACAATGAAACTTTATTTGCTTGACCAACACTATGCGCTTACTTGACTTAAACCAGATATAACCAACTTCAACCAAACTCTAAAATTAACCTCAACAACCAACTTTAACCAATTTGCACCCCAAAGTTATCATTTTTTCCACACATCATCGTAGAACTTTAAACTTCATTTTAAAAGTTGTATGATGTTTATCATCACTTATGAAGGCCATAAAAATAATTTTGATGATTATATGACAAAGTCTTAGATGGTTTGGTCATATTAAACGTCGACCATTAGATGATCCGATTAGGAGAGTAGATGTTTTAGATTCGACTTGTGTTAAGAAAGGCAGAGGTAGACCTCGGAAGACTTGGGCTTATTGTATTAAAAATGATCTTAATTTATTAGAACTATATGAAAATATGACACTAAATAGGACGCAATGGAGAAAAAGGATTCATGTAGCCGACCCCACGTAGTGGGATTAAGGCTTGGTTGTTGTTGTTGTTGTATATGACAAAGTTTTTATATTAAAATTTTCACTTCAAATTTTCATTTATGAATGATGATACACCATTTTGTTGGGGCATTCTAGGTTCAAAAAGATATCCAATTTTTAGCTCATTATAAAAATTCTCTAAATTTTAGATTAAAATTCACCTTTATAGTCACTCCAAATAGTCACAATTGATAGCCCTTGAACTTTTCTAATCTATGTGATAATTTTTATAAAATTTTCAATGACATCACTTTTAATAGCAAAGAATGCTATCCATATAAACTTCAAATAATCAATTTTACTTGTTTTCCTTATTGAAATTATAGGTTTAAGTAAGTTTATATGATGTGCCATACTGATTTGGAAGCAGTCACTTGATTTGTAGAATGAAAATATGTATGGGTTTTTTTGTTTTGGCTTAAATGGAAATCAAAACAAATGATATCAAAGCAATTCGATTTGAGTAAACCTAAATTTATCTCTTATTTGAAAATTTTTGATAAGGTATCATGCTTGTATGACAAAATTATTTATGCCAAAATCTTGCATCATCTTAGTATGCTTTTGAGCACTTCAGATTGTTGCAGTTCATCTGCTAAATTCCAACTAATAAATATTATTTGTATATAATACCAAAAAAAAATTACTATTTAACTATATTAAATAATAAATCTTAACAAGTTGAATATCATACTTATTATAAAATAAATAGCTGATGTTCATTAAGTTATGCTTTAGCTAATCAATAGGTAGGGCTTGTTCGATGGAAAAGAGCCGTGCCCATTCGTGTTGACTCCAATTATGGGTGTAAAATTAGGTTTGTGAGTTTGATTTGGGTCCAGCTTGAAGTTGACCTAATCTAAAGCTACATGACTGAAACCTATCTTGAATATTAAATGGGTCAGAATGTTTAACCTAAACTTGATTAATCTTCAACCTATTGGCCTAAACCAAGCCTACAGACATAAAATATACTGTCTATTCTAAAAATTATTCAAGCCTGCATTTAGCTTTGTTTTTGACCCAAATCCGACCCAAATATTATTCAAACCGATCCAAAACTGAATTTATGGAATCAAGTTCAAGTCATCTTAATGTGTTGGATTAATTTTTGATGCCCTTAACTCCAGTTATTTCCCCTCTTGGTAATCTTTTCTAATGGCATTCCTCACCATCCTCTGGCTTTAACAAAGTGAACAATATATCATATCTCATCATATACCTCAAATATATGTTGTTTAAGTGTCATATACATTAGCAAATGCTAGAGTGAAGGCTTACCTATAAAATAATTTAGTCCATCAAATTGGGAACCTAGATTTCTTTGGGTCTACTAATGGAGTGAAAAAAAATGTTCAAGCTATATAGTATGTTTCCTAGCTATTTATACAATTTCTAACATACAAATTTATATATGATAGAAAGTTCTATGTGTGGATCCGCCCTCACAATTTCAATTAATATACACATTTTGTACCTAATTTGTGCTTGAAAGAGTTTTGAAATGCTATGTTCCCTTGCAATCACATATTTTACTAATTATACGAGAAGGCGAGATCTTTCGATTTTATATATAACCAAATTTATCTTTTAAAATATAATTTTATTTAACAATTTATCTTAGAAAAGGTAGTATCATGCATATTTAATGCTTCTTGTCTTGGCCTATTAGAATTTAATTTCACTTTATGCATAATGTACCAAAAAACTTGTATGCTTGTTGTTCAATGTATAATATATTTTTTATAATTTTACTAATACATCATTTGTTTTAGACTATATATAATGGAGTTCATCACATATTACTTGTCAGTTTACCTATGTATTGGATCATCATCTGACATTAAGTCATAATTACATTGTTTGGTTGATGCATCTATGCTTTTGATTCTATCTGTCTTCTTTCGACTCTTCTCTTATTTTGACTCTATTTAGAGGGCAATCTGGCTTGAATTGGCTTGAATTTTTGCACTTGAAAGTATATCTTGATTCCTTTCTTTCTTACTTGCAAGGTTAATTTTTATATTTGTATAAAAAATATCAACCTTGTTCTTATGAAAATTTTTTGAACATTCTTCTTAGATGGTTTATTTACAACATGATATCATCAGCATCAGTTTCTAAAGAAATAAAAAAAAAAAAGAATTCAGGTTTATTATTTCAAATTTGATTATGATGTGTCTTAGAAGAGAAATTATTCCATACGAACACCGCATGCTATGTCCGATCTCCACCGTCGATCACCTTATTAAAAAAAAAAAAAAAGTTGAAAGCGGGGCCCACCGAAATACATCTTTGCGGTGATATCGCATGCATCTCTGCATGTGGTGTCCGTATGGAATAATTTGTCGGCTTAGAAGTTCAAAATTTTAATATAATTAAATTTCCTTAATCATTTTTTGTTGTGATACAACATTTTTAACATATTTTAGTACATAGTTTTGGAATCTGATGATTAATTTTTCTGCGATATATGTACTGCTCATTGATCCCCCCAACTATTTGCTTTTAAAAGTGTACAAGCCTAACAAACTCTGCATAATTAATTCGATGACATATAATGAGCACTTAAGGAATAAACAATGCCACGTACGCTAGTTTAGAGACTGCAATACGCATGGTCGTAATTGTCGCCTCAATAATCCAACGCTTGACAATTCTAGAAGAGATTAGAGGGTTAAGTTTTCCTCTAAAGCGTTGTAAGTAATTACATTAGTAATATGTTTGTGAATAAGTTTACGTACGTTGTTATCATCTCTTAGTTTTTATGTAAATATGGTTAAAAATTATTATTTTCGAGTTCCCATGTTAGTTGGTGGAGCATCCACTTCGGCGGTGTAAGTCTCCTCTGGTCTGGGGTTCAAATCCCTTTTCTAGCGACTGTTGTCTAAAAGGAGGGGGTCCTCAAATGGGTTGACTCATAGAGTCCTGGCTCGCACTACCTAGCGATACTGGCGTAGCCTAAAGGGACTGGTTGGCGGTTCCGTCCGTCAACCAATCTTTATATATATATATATATAATCTTATATTTGCATAAATTTTTTCCCTCAACAAGCAAACGTAGAATGCACGATCATGTAAATTTTAAATATCACAAATTAATTCTTCCCTTCAAAATTGAGCAATGAACAAACATGGCAATGGGGTTTGCCCGCACGCAAACTTTTTCATGGCTCAAATGGCTGCCATACCGTATCCATATGTAGGAATTTTGAGAGGTGTTGTGCGGGTTAATTTGAATATAGAAGTATGTGTCTAGCTGTGATTGGCTTGGTTGCTTAACCATTAATGGCGATGACACCTTTCAACATATGGATCGAATTATTTATTTTAAAATCATATATATATATATATATATATATGTATATATATATGTTTTTGGTTAATAATTTACTTTGGATAGGAGAACTTCAACAAACCTTCTCGAGCTTTTATTCAAAAGATATATTCCTTAAAAGGTTTACATGCATCCCACATAAGTCTAATGTATTTAGAAAAATAAAACATTTTTAAATTTATAAAACTATTGTTAAAATTCTATGCATGAAATTCAAAGGAAACTGCTAAAAAAAGAGTTTTCGCAACAGTTTATACAGGCGATCGCACCGATAAAAACCTTTGCTATATTCAGTGTAGCGAATTTTAAACTGCTGCAACTGCTAGCTTTGCAAAGACCTTTAGTAGCGGTTTTAAAGCTGTAGAGTGAAGTTTTTAGCCGCAATGATTTTAGTAGTCTTTTTAAGAGCTAGTACCATTGCAACAGTTAAAACTGTTGCTAATTGTCAGCACTGCAAAGACTTATAAACGCGGTTCTAAAATAGTCGGGAAAGATTTTTAGCTGCGGTGACTTTTGGTGAAGTTGTAGCTGTGATATTAATTGTAAAACAAAAAATTTTCTTCAAGGAGCAAGTATAAGATAATATATATACTCAATTTAGATTTTTTTTTGCATTTGCCAGTTTATATTAGTAGTAAAGCACAAATTTTTTTTTTTGTGCTTCATCCACCTATATATCTAAATGGTTACTTATTTGCTTTTGCCTTCATTTTTTGGTATGTTCTTTAAAGACAAATTTTTTTAGCAAAATTAAATGATTCGAACCTAATTTTTCAAAAAATAAGAAATTTATAACCAAAACCAAAAAAAAATTCATTCATATCTTAGAACATCATGAGGTACTAAACAACTAAATTTAAATGAAATAAAAAAGTGTAGGAATCTCTTTTTGATTTGGGAATAGCCAAGAGAAGTTCATTTTAGGCACAAGCATTCATATTGCCTCTCTTCATTATCTCCAAACCTTCGCTCATTGCATAAAATTGATGAATTGTCCTTTGAGGATCACTGCTTTATAGAGTAAGTATGTCTCTGCATACTCATTAGCTTATAAATTGATCTTTTAAGCATTCATCATTAAGGACTATTGACTTTAATTTTGGTTAGCCTCATTTTTCCCAATTAATGAATTTCACTTGAGCTTAGCATTGAGCAAACTAAATTTAAAAAAAAAAAAAATTAAATTTTAACTTAATTAAAATCAAAATAATTTTCAAACAAATTCAAATTTAACCAAACTCTAAAATAACCTCTAAAAGAACCTTAATCACTAAAACACTAGGATTTCAGTTTTCTCTCCAATCAATGTAGGATTCAAAGTCTTCATTTTGAAAGATTCGTGAGACTTTTTATCTCATATAAATGCCATGCATATAAGTTTTATGATTGCTTGAAATAATTTTTACATATAACTTCAATTTAAATTTTCATGCATGAAGATTATCGTCATAAAACTTAGAATTATTATTCTTCTACACAAGTTAATCTGATGATCCAAATTATCTTTTGTAAGTCGCATGATCTTCATAATCACATATAAAAATATGTAAACTATTTCTGTAGTCATCAGACATAGTTTTTACATAGACTTGTTCACTTAGTATTTTTTGCTTGAAAATGGTCCCAAGCAAAAAATTTTCTGAACAAATCATTAATTTTGAAAATGGACTTCACCATTGCATCCACATTGCCAAAAAAATTTAAATGAGTCCCTCCATGCCAAAGTTTGACTCTGTTTGGAGGCTTATTGAGCTGATGATACTCAATAAAGAAAAAAATGACAATTTTTATTTTTAAACGATAATTTGAATATAACCACCACAAAATACTTTCAAATCAATTTGGGTGTTCAATTAAAGTTATTATAATTTAAAAAACATACAATTTAGACTAATTAAAATTATTAAAAATTTCAACTCAAACTTTATCATTTCTCTCTTCTTAGTGTGTGGACTCACATTGACTGACCATATCTTCACATGGAGCTTAATTTAGCCAAAAAAAATATAACCATTGAATTTTTTGCATTTTTCTCTATAAAAGGAACTCAAGTTATAATTTTGACCATAATTAACTCCCAACCACCTTGTAATTACCACATCCCAACCGCCTATCCACTTCAATGCTTATAACTTGAGGTAGGGACCTCCTTTTTTGAAACACTTTGGAACATTTGGATTCCTTGTCTTGTCCTATTCAAAATGACATATACCTATATTTTTTCATAATTCCCTTAACCACCTTTCCTCATAAAATTTCACCATAACCCCCTACCATCTAGCAGTGAACCCCTCATCTCATTTCACTCTTTTCTCTAAACTTTCTCCCCACTTCTTCCTCTCTAACACCAAATCGAAAACCGTCACCCTCTTTTAGCGAAAGTTTTCTATTCTCCGTCTAGCTGTTAGCCTATTTTCATTCAAGCAAGAAATTCAAAGAGAGGCATGACTTCTAAATTACATTTTCTTAAATAGTTCTCCATCTAACTGTGGAATATCTTCATTTATTTTACATGTTACAACATGAACTTTGAAATTCACCATTCATTTTTGATATTTTATTTGTTTCTTAAGATTTTCATGTTGGTTCTTCAAAATTTACCATAGATTTTTAAAGTTTTTCATATGCTTGTCAATGTTATGTTACAATTTTAGAAATGCACCATGCCTTTTTAAAAAAAATTTCTCGTTTCCATTCAAATCATTGGGCTTTTATAATTCTTATGTTCTTTATCAATTCTATGCATCTTATATGTTAAAATAGTAGAGCTTTTAATGTTTATGTATTCTATGTCATAAATGTTATATATTAAATTGTAAATCCATATGGATTTTAGTCAAATTGTAGTGTAGTGTTTTAGGGCCCGTTTGGGGCAGTTTATTTGGTGCGGTAGCGTTTTGAAAACACACCTAACATGTTTGGGTAAACTGCGTTTTCATACCGGATCTATCTAGGTGCAGTGGCAGCTCTCTGGTTGCGGTCTAGCTTTTCCAAAAAAAAAATAAAAATTTGTGATACCACCGCATCTAGCTTATCAGCAGATTATTCAATAAACCGTAGCAGTTCCAAACAGACCCTTAATGCAGTGTTAGTTTGTATAATTAGCAAGTTGTTCCGTCCTTTATTTTCCATGAAACAGAGACAATTAGCCTCTTAACTCATCGAATACTATTGTATTAGCCTTGATTTCATCAAAATCAACAAAATCAAGCACTAATAAATTTAATTTGTGGGCTAAAAATTAACTTTTCCCCTTGACTGAACCTAGAAATCCTTAATTAGCCTTAGGAGTTTACTTAAATGCCTTCATAATATTGAATCCAAGGCTAAAACACAAAAATCCCCCTTATTTCCCGAAATCAAGAACTAAATCATCTTAACTCGTTACCTAATTCCCCTTAATTTCCATTAACAAGAAAAAATAGATGACTTTAATTAAATTATTAATTCATTAATTAAATCTTAAAATCCTTTAATCAAATCATTACTTAATTAATAAAAATAGAAAATTCACTTAATTAATTAATAAGCCACTTAATTAACTAATTAACTCATCCAATTAAGCCAATAATTCACTAATGAAATTAATAATCATCAAATTGATCATTAATCACTTAATTAATGTATTAATTTCCTAAATAAACCACTAATTACAAGATTAAACTATTAATCACTTCATTAAATTATTAATCACTTCATTAAATTATTAATTACCAAAATGAAATATTAAACATCTCTAGCTAATTAATTAACTCTTAATTAGCCTTACTAAAACTTTAATCAACCAATTAACCTCCTTCTTAGCCTAATTAAAATTTTAATCAACTCATTAACTTTTTAATAAAGTGATAAAATCTTTGGCCATTTTATTTAGAAACTTTAATTCATCTTTTAAAACTTTAATTAATTTATAAAATAATTAACCAATTAATAAAAATTATAAATTTTATAAAAAATTGAATTAATATTAAATAAGTAATTAAATCACTAAATATTAAACCAACCTATTAAATTAATTAATTCATAAAACTTTAATTAAATAATTAATTTATCAACGTTTAAATTAAAGCGTTAAATTTTTTTAATTAACTTGCTAAATAAATATATAATTCACTAGGTATTTAATTAATATACAAAACATATAATTAAATCATCAGCATAACTAATTAATTATTAAAATATCCAATTAACTAATAAAATATTTAAGTAACTAACTAAAATATTCATTCAACTCATTAAACTTTTAATTCATAAAAAATAGATAAATAATAATAAAATAATAATTCACAAATTTTAATAATTAATTTAATAATTAATCAAACCCTAACCAAAGCCCAATAAACATTATTTAGGCCCACTTTAACCCAAAATTGGACATGAGGAGAGATAAACTTGTTATATATATGAAAATACATATGTATGTATATGTTTATATATACATATGTATGTGTATGTCTAAGTATGTGCATGTGTTTGCATGTATGTGAATATAAATAAAGCATGTATGAGTAAATAAGTGTGAAGATGTATAATTAAGATACATGTATCAACCCTATGAATTCACCTCATGAAAATAGAGCATATATTATATGTCCATGTTTATGTAGGTTAACTCATGTTTAGTTTGCAAACTCATGTAATGTGAAATGATGTGAATGGACATGTTCAAGGAAAAGTAAAATAAAATAAAATATGTGAGAATGTGATGTGTAATTGCAAAATTGTATGATTTGCATGTTGTGATGGTGTATGTGTCTATGTATCTAGAATTGAATGATGTTTTGCTTTTCATGCAAGTTGGAATGTTAGGATGCTCCACAAGATATAACTTTAGATTAGCCAAGATGTGTGGTTGATGAATGTATAGGAGGAATGCTTAAGCTTTGCAAGATATGTAAGAGTGAGAGCCTTGCAAACTTAATTGATTAAAAAGAATATGTTTATATAAATGTAAAGTAAATGTGCTCTAAAACTATGTATTTTTAAGCATAAGAAAACTCATCAAAAAT
>NEWO01000492.1:230251-267310 GCA_003013225.1 Phalaenopsis aphrodite | reverse complement strand
AGAACCTTAAATTAACACCATAACGGACAAGCTAGGAATCAAATAAATTACCAGTTAAATATTGAACCCCCTAAAAACAACTAAAATCAACTAAATCTATTTTCACAACCACGACCTAAGATAGCTCTAAATTGTGAACCCTAGGTTAGCAAGCATAGAAAAAATTCTAGAACCATACACATCATAGAGTAGTCTAGTCTAGAAGTTAAGGTTAGTTTACTAGGTACCAAATAGATAAAATTAAGGACTGAGATTGATAAAATAAATGACCTGGCTTAGGCTATAGGGCTTTCTAGAAGGAAGCAAATCATAGTTATTAACAATGATACAACAAACTATTTAATAATAGGATAATCTACTTTAAATCATTAATTTGACGGAAAGAGAGACCTTCTATTAGTTTATTGATTAATAGTCTAAGGATATTAATGCACCCTTCATGATGAAAAGTTATTGACATCTTGACCCAGGGCATTATCATTAAAATTTAGGTTGATCTACCTATATCCTTATATTCTGAGTCATTTTAGGTTAGAGATTCATCTCCATCTAGAAATCTTGTACCTTTTATATCCTTTAGTTAATGATTGAACTTAATTCCAACAAACTTAATTTCAAGCCCAATCCAGCTCAATATCAAATCCTTATCAATTCAAATCAATTAAACTAAAATTCAAAAATTTATCTCAAACTCAATCTTAATTGAAATACAAATCAACTCGAGTTAATTCCAATTCAACTCAATATCTATCCAATTCAAGTTCAACTCAACTTTGAATTAAATCTAAATCTATACTTCAAACTTGAGCCTCAAACTTAAGTTCAATGCAAGAGTTCTTATTTCAACTACTGGGGCCAAATCCCATGGATAAAGAAATCATGAAAATGCAACACAAATTTAATAAAATAAAATCAGCTTTAATCAACTTCAACTGATTATAACTTTCAATAAAAACATAATGAACTTAACAAACTTTAATAATCTTTAACAAATTATCGATAAAATTAATGAAATTTTGTAAGACTCACCAAAATTTTAATAATTCAAAACTAAATAAAATTCAACAAAAAATATTAATTAAATTTAAGAAATTTTAACAAATTTAATGAATTTAAACATAAATAAACTTAAATTAATTTCAACCAAAATTTAATAAGGCTTTAAAAAGTTTTAAACATATGAATTTTAATTAACTTTAACAAGTAACAACCAATATTAAATATTTCAATAAACTCAAACAAATCACAATAATAAACTTAATAACTCCTAAAAAGAAATCTTGAAATAAACCTAATAACTTTAAACATAAAAAATAAAACTTAAAACACCATTTGCATAATCTAAAAACAAATTTAAATAAAGTCAAACTTAAATATTAATCCTAAAATTAATTCTTGAAATGAAATTAAACATAACAATGTTATGTTCCTCAACTCATATGAAATTGATCATCATCCAATCCTATTACAAATCTTTTTAATACTACTCAAATCATTTTATAATCATTTCAATTTGTCTATCTATGTCTTTAAAATCTATTATCTCACAGATATTTACTGATGTTTGAGAAATATATAAGCCAAAACTTTAATTGAGAGTACTTTCAGTTGTTATGACTTCTAAGATTTAATTAACTATGAGGAATTAAATGTTATCTTACACCCATGAGGTAAGGGAAAAACTTGGTTTTGTAGATCCATAAATCTTGGAGAGTCTCATCCTGATGGTTAGATCCACTATAAGGTAATATTTATATCATTCAGAATAATATATTATTTCTTGAATATCGTGTCTGATCATTTAGATGAAAATATTTTGAGATCTATGGTGGTTATACAATAAAAATCCCACTAAGAACATGTATACCAACACACAACTTGCTTTACCACTCGCTACTAAGAGTTAGCTAAATAATAAATCATTTGAGTGTGGTAAGCAATAAAAAATTTTAAATTTTAAATTGTAAAAAATATATTCACATTAGTTTTAGGATATTTTGCTTACCATTCACATTCAGGCATATTAATTTTATAAATAAGTAGTAAGACTTACTTCCCTTAATAAACAACATCTTATCATATCTTGCACTTCATGAGAATGAACATGCATGATTTTACTATGATTAGGTGGGTTTAGATGACAACCCTTTCCATGTAAGGTTGTAAGTTTGGATGTGTCATGCTTACTCGATCTTTTAGAGGATTGGACTATAAGTCCCTTTGTTTATTGCATTTTTTCTTTCTTTTGACTAAGTTCTAATGTTTCACTTCTTTCGGTAGACCTCACTGTTAGTATTAGGATTTGAGATTGTTCATCAATTTACGACGTAAACCTCACGTCCTATACTTACTCACAATCATATATTTTGTGATATAAACCTTAAAATTCTAATAAAATGTCAACAGAAATAATAAAAAATATCTTTAAATTCAAAATCAATAAAGTTAAATAATAAGATAGTTGAGGTGTCATTAAGCTTCTCATTGTCTTCACAACTCCTATTTTTCCTTCCTTGGATTCTGTGAAGAATTGTTCTAATTTGAGCTTTCACTTTTGGAATTCTAAATAATCAATTGTGACAAACTAAACATAGCAATTCTTGAAGATCAAACCAAAGCCTTAGTTAACGTTTTGTTAAGAACATTATTTATTATGATGCAAATAATTTTAGGGGCTTACCCGTATAGTATTCAGATTAATTTAAACCATATCTAGTAACTCTATCTAGTATTCATATTTGGTAGAAAAAAGATTTATTAGTTTAATTATTTAATTGAATCCCTCGTAATTTGATATTTCTAGTTTCAGTGATGTATATTACTTTTGATGTCATGTATAATTTTTTAAATAATTAAATGTTTGAGATCTAAATGGTCATCAATAAAAATAAAAACAACATATAAGTAAGTGATTAAGTCATGATATTAATTACTATTTGTGTTGTATTTTCTAATTATATATCATATTCTACTTTGTAGTGTTCATCTCTCTATTCTATTTTTATTTTAATGTGGAGTGTAAATTAAGTTTAGGGTAGAGAATTTTATAAAAATTGTGCCCTAAAGTAATAGTAGATATCTAAATCTTTAATTTTCATAAAAAATGATAGATTAAATTGATGTTCAATGTGATTTAATAACAGGCAAATAATGTAATTAAAGTGATTAAAATCTTCAATAAGAGTTAATTTTTTTTAAGTCATTAATAATTAGCTTATAACTACAATTAATCACCCTTATCTAAAAGTAATTCATAAACACTTAAACTAAAAGTGACAATATATAAAATTAATTTATCATATATAAAACAATTAATAACTAATCAATTCATATAACTTAATTCTTAATTATTATTTCTTGAATCATAATCTTTTGAATTAAGTTGGAAAATAATTTACAATTTGACTTAAGAAAGAATTGATATTCAAAATCACCAAAGAAAAGCTTAACCAATCATAATAATCTTGAATGAAAGTCTTAAAGAAAGAAAAATATAGAAAAGGCTCAAGTGTATAAAGAGAAGTTTAGGAGCCATAGAGAAGAAGCTTGTGGTTAAGCTTGAATTTATAATTAGTACCAATCTGCCTTTCTAAAAGTTAAAGAATAAAAAACCTCCTTAGCACTAAATTTTAAAAAAATAAGTTGAGGAAGATAAGAATTGAATTAATATTACTTAGTTTATTAGCCCAAATGAATTATATATAAATAAGAATTAATATTATTTTCATCAACATAATTTAAGTTATTTACAGATAATTATATAAAAGGTTATTAATATATATTATATTTGGATATTAAGGGTTTCTAAGAAAATTTAATCTTAATAAAATGTTTGTGCACTATAAATGATTTATTTACTTTAGTATTGAAGAACACTATAATCCTAAGCCACAATCTACCTTGATATTTCAAAAGAAGGCATACTTTTATGATTAAATTACTTGAGGGCATGTAATATTCAATTATATGAAAATTTGATATGTTGAAAATCTGGCACGATATTTCTTATATTTTATATATTTTTTGTTTCATTTTTATTAAGAAGACACATGGGGAGCATAAGGAGAAAATTGGATGCTAAGTCTTGGACCAACCCAAGCTTAGCTCCCTAGGGTTTGAACCAACCCAAAATTTACCTAAATGTAGAGCAACTAGAAATTCAAAATCCATATAAAGTACCCCGATGCTTAGTACCAGTTCTCTGATGCACATTCCCGGTCCCAAATGCCTGATCCAGACCAACAAATTGAGCGGGTGGAAACATGACATTGTCATATGACACCTAGGCTCCAACACCAACATTAGGTTGTTTAGATGGTTCAGAGATCAATATGGATTAAATAGATAATATTTGACGGATGCTACGCCATTTCACATTTTTTTTTCTTACTTAAGTGCCGCGCGAGAGAAAGGAGAGAGGCTGGGTGTGTGTATTTTGTGTGAGAGTTTGGGAGAAAAGTGAGAGAGAGAGGGTGTTCATATAATTTGGAGAACAAAACAAAGCAAGTCTTCATTATAAGAGGAATGATTGAGGTGGAATAAAGATGATACATATCGGGTTTGATTATTCTTCATTGTAATCACTTGTTAATTTAAGTTTCTATGAAAGTTTCTTTGTTCTCTTCACACATGTTTAGTAACTAAGTTCTTTTTTCTTCTTTAATTTGGTAATTTGATGAATAACCTTCTCTCCATGTGATTTTTTTTAAGACACATGATGGTTTTATTCTTTGTTGGTGTGTCATCTATTTAATCTTATTTTACTTATGATATGGCTAATCAGAATGTTAAAACCACTTGTGATCTAGGGTTACTAATTGTAGGCTAGAAGAACAACCAAGGTAACACAACCACTTTGTGGAATATGAGTATTGTTAGTAAGAGATTGCAATTGTATATGAGCTAGAGCATTTCTAGGAGACATTGCAGGATTGAACAAACTTAAACTTAATATGATGATTCAAGCTTCTTATCTCTAGGAATATAGTAAATAGTAATTTTCCATGATTATTAATATCATACAAGGAAAATTCAATGGGAAAAGATTGAGGATTCACACGATTCAATTCAAAAAAACATATATCTCACTTAGAAAACCCAATGCAAAGTTAGATTAACTTTTATATTATTTTAAAGTAGATAAGAACTTCATGAAACTCTTCATTTGAAACTAGACTTAAGATTAGTAAACTAAAAAATTACATTTATGAAAAATTAACTAGTTCACTGTGGGATCGATTCACTTACTCATAATATATATACTACTGGATTGACACGTATATTTGCATGACCATTCACATGTGCTCCTCTGCAACACGAGTCGGTTGATGTAAATCCAAAATCAATTAGCAAGTTTATCATATCCCTTATTTGCACTTCCTTAACTAAAAACAAACTTGGAATATAATTAATTAGAGTGTTTGGCTAATGACTTCATTGTCCCCGGCTTTTACTCAACCCTCCAATAATTTGCTTTATGAACTTCACAAGCCTAACAAACTCACGAAATTAATTTACACAACGAGTAAAGGAATAAACTTTGCCACGTACTCTTATTTTAGCTATTGCAGTACACATTCACATAATTGTCATCTTTCAATAATTGAACTCTTACACTTCTAAAAAAAGATTAGAAATTGAGGTTATCTTTGGGGGCAGCTTGTGTGTTTCAGGATAAGTAGTGTTTTCTGAAATGCGGCCCGCGGGTCAATCGAATGGTCAACCCACGGCTTGCGTTTAACGTAAAAAATCCAAACGCGTCAGTCAATATTTTAAAAAACACGCAAATCAAATGGTTAGACAGTGTTTTCAAAAACGCCGCCGCACTTATAAGCTGTCCCAAACGGGGTCTGAGTTATTCATGTATGTGTGTATATATATATATATATATCATTATAAATATTTATAACAATATAATAACATTATAAGTGGTATGTTTCACACATAAATATTTTAAATGTTGATAGGAATATTATAAAATGAATTTTTTGTTGAAATAGTAAGGTATCAACAAATATGCTAAGATGGCTTGATTTTAAAATAATATAAATTTTTATTTTTATATAATTCTAAGTTAGAAATAATTATATAAATATGTCATTTGGGTGTCATAAAATCCGGTATGAAACTTCTAAAGAGACGGCGTTGAATTACTTTTCACAAGTTTGTTCAAAAGCATGCGGATGGGGTGCCATCTGGAAGATAAAAGGAGAGGTGCGTTGAGGAGTTCAAAGAGGGTTCTTTATGAGGCCGGCCCTGATGCATTTGGAGTCAATGGTCGTCAGCCTACGAAGGTCAACGCCGCCGGGCCTGCTAGTAGTCTGCTCTTTTGAAATTTCTTACTAAAAATTACGGTTTTGAGATTTTTTTATTTTGAGTTGGAAGATAGGAACATGAAAAGCCAGAGGAAACTTCTAACAAGAACTTTAAAAATTTTTAATGAACACTAAAAATGTGTCCATCTAATCTTAGAAAGATCTAAGGGTACTGAAAGGTCGACTCAGCCGACTAAAAACCATCAAGCCAACCGAAGGGCATCCAGCTGAACGAAGGCAGGCCCAGGCGACTAAAGGGATGCCAGCAGACCGAAGGCCTGCCGATTGACCGAAGGGCAGTCAGACGACCACGAGGCTGCCAGCGGACTGAAGGCAAGCCCAGCCGACTGAAGGGCCATCAGCTGCCCAAATGGCTTCCAACCGATCAAATGTCTGCTAGCGACTGAAGGTCTGCCACCGAAAGCATACAGTCGACCAAAGGGCAATCAACAAATGAAAAGGCTACCAGTAGGCCGAAGGCAATCCCAACTGACTAAAAAGTTGACAGCCGACCGAAGGGTTGCCAGCAGTCAAAGTGCAAACTGATCAAAGGCTAGCAAAACGACCAAAGGGTGACCAATTGAATGAAGGCCGACCAATCGACCAATCGACCAAACAGACAAAAATATTCTAGCTCGATATGCAAAAAGACAAAAATATTCTCCACAACCCCCTTCACAAGAAGGGCATAAATGTTTTTTTTTTTTGTGTATGGTCCTATCCTCTATGAATAGGTGAGATCTTTCATATATTAGGAGATCTTAGACTCATCTTTTGTAACCTGTAATTTCAATAATGTAAAAAGAATCACAAGAGTCCGAGAATACCCCAGTTTACCCAAAAGGGGAAAATCTCAGTGCACCCCTATCCCTCTCTCTCTCTCTCTCTCAAGTTCTATGGTCTATTCCTTAGGCGTGATTAACAGAAAAAATTTATATTTCCTGAAAGAGTGGTTGAATATGGTTGGATTGAGCTTATGAATGTTGGGAGAGGCTCTGGGAGCAATTGGACAGAGTTTCTCCTAGGTTTTGGATGATTTTCCATTTTGGCAGTGGAGGGGAGCTAATTATAATTCCGGCCAGAGCTCTGGGCTGCCATTGGCCATTGCAAATAAGCTGACATGGAGGGGAGAACGACACAACTAACCAATTGGGAATTTCCACATAGGATAGGTGAGAATTTGGGTTTAACCCATAACCACGCTTCTCGGTTTTGGGTTAGGGCTAATTAGTTTTGACCATCCCGAGATGCCATCAAATTTTGGGTTGAAAAAGACACATTATGATTTGGGGTGATTTTTAGAGTTTGGTAGGGGGTTCAAAAAGGCACATTAGGTTTTGGTGTGATTTTTAGGGGTTTGTTAGAGTTCGGGAGGCCTTTAGTGAGGTCAGGGATCAATTTAGGTAAACATCTCCCGAGGTGGATTTGATGGTCATGACGACTCCTAGGGTCCATAAACAAGTTCCTAGTGTTTTGGGTTGATTTGGGTGATCTAGGGCATGTCTAGCCCAAGGTTGTCAAAATAAGTTCCTCACCTGGTCAAAACCTTAAACCCATTCAACTAAGGGTTGGGGGCTTGAACTTGCACTGGTGAGGCCCAAGAAAGTACATTCCTTGACTAAGGTCAAGTGCAAGTAAGTGGGATAAGTCCTCACAAAAGTGATGTCCATAATACCATTCTAAAATGGGGATTTAGTAAATCAAAATAAAATAAAAATTTTATTTAACTAAAGTCACATTACAAATTGGAACATATATGGTTCTCTATAAATCTAGAATTAGGCATAGTTAACAAAATGTTAAAAACAATGCACAAAATAACTTAAAAATTCTAATAAATTAAACGTACACAAAACAAAGTAAAGATGAAAAAAATGAACCAGATTTATACTGTTATATCACTACCTTCCTCTAAAAATCATTTGTGTAACCCATCTTCTTAAACCTCACCCACTTACTCACTCTACACTCACACACTCAACTCTTATACACTCTATGGAATACTATGAAAATCCATGACACTTTCCTATGAAAATCCATAACACTTTCCTCAAGCCTAGTATATGTCGACACCATTATAACTGCTCTAAAAATTGTTCATTAATTCTTAGTCCTATTCCGAAATTGACTTGAAAATTTTTTAGCTGGCCATCATGATACAATATGGAAAAGTAGCATTGTGCCTCCATGTTCGTACCTTTGTAATGCTCAAAATGTAACATTGCGGTGCAATGATCTCTATGTTGAGGCCTTAATCTTAAGAATTTTGTTCTTGTGATGCTCCTTTTCAAGCATTGCAGTGATTAACTCTCAGCACGATAATGCTATGCTCTCTATTCTTTTGATTGCTAAAGTAATACAGTAGCATTGCTATTGTAATTCTTTTTTTCATTTATAGTCCTTTAGTTCAGGTTAACCTATTTGCACAATTATTTTTACATCCAAGTTTAAAATCTTCATCTCCTATAGTGTGAAAAATTCCTCCCAAAAATAACCTTTTAGTGATAACAATCCAAAAATTTCGATCAATATAACTCAAACTTTACTCATAATTTAATTTAACTCTCTAACTCAATAGAAAACAACATTATAGTTGCTTGAAAGCCTCTAAAAGTTTTTTGGTTGTGGTTTAAACCGCTACAAAAGCAAATATAAACAATGTCAGAAGCCTTGTTCATTGTAGAGTGGTAGGCAAATGCATCTGCTCAATGCATCCTTTATGCTCATTTTTGCAACACATTATAATAAAAGCATATGCACCGACTTGCCAATAACCTATTTGTGATATGCATAAAATAACGAAAAATACAACGTAGTTTCTAAGAAAATCTCACATTGAACCAAAATAGTAGTAAGTAAAATTCTTGACATAAAATATTATTTAGAATTGTTGTTCATTACTTTCTTAGCAAATAATGTCAGACCAAATACTTTGATTAGTGAGGTGTAATTCAAACGATTTATAATTGCTATAACATTTTGCAAAACCTTGTTCTTGTAACTTAGTTTAATTTAGCAAATTTCAATAACTCACAACTCTCCCACAACTTCATTTTGATTGAGCCATTAACAACCTTCACTTTAAAAAAAGAAATATATTTTGTAATATCAAATGTTATGTGTTAGATATATAAATATTTAAAGAATATATCTTTTAAAAATAAAAATAAAATAAAATAAAATTTAAAAAAAAAAAAGGGGAAAAAGAAACCACAACACACAAAAGCTATGTGAAGGTTCTCTTCATCCTCAATGTAAAGCCGTAGCCAAATAAACCTTTTGTCCACCATGATTATAGAATAATTGTGTCTACCATATCATGACAAGTGGCAATGCCTTTAAGAACTAAGCCACCCGGCCAATCACAGCAAGGCATATGTCCCGAGTAATTATATTCTTGTCTTAATTAACCCCAAATTAAAAAGGCATGTCTGCCCGCATGCAGCGTGGCTAATATTGTAATTTGCATGGTAAATGCATGTTAAGGTTGCGTGGTGGTTTAGGGCTTTGGATGAGTGGATTTTTTCTTTTATAAAATTTCATTAAAAGCAACTTAATAATAAGTGGTGGTATAAATTGTGGGACTTAAAATGATATTAGTGTTTGGATAAAAATTTTGTGTGCTTTTTAAAACTAATAATCATAGTTATAAGCTTATTGTGTAGATATATTATTTCATAATTTAATAGAATTTAATATTCAAAAATTTAAACAAGAGATATATGCATATTATATTAATTTTTAAAATAATAAAAACTATGATGTGATATAAAAAATGAAGAATAAATCTAGTTTTTTTTTTCAATTTCCTACTATCGTGATGTGTTAACTTCATTTTTGTGGGGACTAATGCTGCACATAACTCATAGACCAGGGGTGTGATTTCTTGGGCTTCCACAGGGTAAGCTCAAGTCCTGAGCCCCTGACTGAGTTGGTTTAGGGTTTTGGCCTAGTGATAGACCCAAATTGACTCCCATGGGCTAGACATGTCATGTGTCACCCGAATAAACCAAAAACCTAGAAGCCCTTTTATAGACCCCGGGGAGGAGGGGGGACCCTCTGACCATGAAATTCACATTGGGAGAATGGTCTACCTAAATTGATCCTTAGTTCACTAAAGGCCTCCCCAACCCCAACAAACCCTAAAAATCACTTTAGAATCCCGAGCCCCAACAAACCTAAAAATCACTTTAGAACCTCTCACACCCTTTTGACCCCGAATTGTTGTGGCATCATGATTGATCAAAACCAATTGGGCCTAGCCCAATTTTTGTCAAATCTTGATCAATTGACCACATTACCATCCAATTGAACCTCTCCCAACATGGGCATAACAACACACCATGTGGCAGACCCAATTGTCACCATGGAGTCAACCGCCATAATTCACCTAATAAATTAAAAAAAATTATTTAATCGAGTGGATTATTAAATTCCCCTAAGGTCTAAAATTTTGGAACCAAACCCAACCCTATTAGGTTAGCCCAAAATCCTAAGAATCCAAACCTAATCGCTTGGCCCAAATTTCGTTGGCCCATTGCACATTGGTTAGCCATGGACTACCATGACCCGACTAAGACATGTGGACGACACAACAGGACTAACCAAGCCAAGTATAAAAACTAAATGACAAGTTTGACACCACTCATCATGGGGAGGGGGAGGCCACATGGCACCTTGGTCATGTTTCCTTTGACCCACCCATGGGGAGGCCATGAAAAAACCAAATATGGTTTTAGCCACCCACCAAAAGGTCTCCTAATCAAGCTAAGCTCTCTCCCATGCCTCCCTCTCCACCATTGGTGTCACCATGGCCAAGGTATGGAAAATTGCTAATGCTCTATCCCCACTACGAAAAGCCACCTGAAATCCTCTGTAAATTCTCAAAGGAGTCGCTTGACCTTCCTCATGCCATGTCAAGCTCTTCCCACCCTTCCCATGGCTGTATAAAGAGGGAACCCGAGCACCCTCCCAATAGCAAAAGTGTTCCCCTTTACCTAGGCAATTGATCCCTACCCTTCTCAAGTCCTCCCTACCACTATAAAACTCTAATTTTCCCACTGAAACTAGGACGAATTTCTTCCTCGACATCAAGTTCCTCAAATCTCAAAACTAACTCTCCCACAGCCCTCCCACAGCCTCAAAACTATTCCAAGACCAAACTATTGCCCCATTTGGTCTAGCTCTTAGCTAGGATCAATTTCAAGTCAAATTGAGACAAGGATGAGCTTCTTAGCACCAAGACGATCGTCTGTGTCAAGCCCAATCAAGGCTTCACCTCCTGGGACAAGATATGGATCAAAATCACTAGTTTTTGGTCTAAGGTTGGCCTTTTGTTAAAAAAATGAACAATGCATGCCCATTGAACAATATAGATAAGTTCGTCAAACTTAGATGAAGTTATAGAAATAAACCCCGAGTGATTTGGTTGAGAAATGAGTGAGATCTTCAGGTTTGATTGTGGACGATTCTTAGTTCTTTGTCCCGTGGAGACAATGAACCGATGTCATCCATTTCCATGTATCAGTAATGGACAACGCAGATCGAGTCGAACCACTGAATCGCAGAGAGAAGGGGCACTGACATGCCTAAAAATGTGTTATGTTTATATATACATTTTATGCTAATTTTTAATGATATTGTGCTTTAATAGAATGTGTTTTGCATGTTTTTGGTTACATGTATAAGAGAAGAAATTTTAGAGAAGAAAAAGAGCAAAATCGGAGCAAAACAACATCAATTGGAGCTAGGTAGCACAAAATGAATTGACGCCTAGGCGCTAGGCAGTTACACGGGCTTTTAGAAGAGCGGCGCTTAGGAGCCACAATTGAGCGCCTAGACGTCAGAATTAGTTTTGAGGACTATGCATTGAATTTGGACGAATGTTAAAGGGGCATCTAAAGTGACTCTTGAGTATTTCGTAAGTTATCATTAAAGGAGTCAAAAGAAGCTAAGAAAAAGAGTTCTTTCGTGGATTTGTGAGGGGAGAGTTCTTTTGGGGGTCTTGCGTGTGAAGTCATGTGGTGAGTCTTGGTGTAGTTGTTGTTTTGTGTGTGTGTGTCATTGAGTGAAATTATAGGTATCAAGAGGAGGCCTCTGACCCAGATCAAATTTTGTCTGCCTACTTATCCTCTTCGTAGAGTCCAAGGTTTATTTTAAGGTTAGGGTTTTCCTTTCTTATAAAAATCTTTCTAGCCTATCATGTCCCTTAATCTAAGCTTCAACTTAGATCAAACATTTAAATTCAATCAAATTAGTTAACTCAAACCAATCCCTTTATATCTCAAGTCAAATCTCAAACCAAATCTTTTTCAACTAAAATCAATTCAAATCAAACTTTATACAAACCTTCTCAACTCAAATCAATCAACCTCAAAATATTGAAAAAAATAATTTTTGATTATAAATTTTATATGAGCTTCAACTATTTGAATATTGCCTCAATTAGAGCATCGCAGCTTAGAAGTAGTGTGACAGGGGCAACTGCCCCATCTCAATGTAAATATCAAACAAAAAAAATGGAATTCAGAAATGAAATCACCAATAAAAAACCTCAATCTCATTTATATCATTAACAAAAATGTTACATCTGCTCTCCACAATCTCTGTTCTATCCCCTGCTTGCAATTCTCCAACAGAAGGTAAAGTGGTCAATTCTTCTCCCTCCCCATCCATGGTTTTAGTACATAAACCTACATCTACGCAACTTTCACTTTCATCGTCATCATCAGCTCCGCTGCCCGAACAATAAAAGCCCTCGCTTTTTCTTCTGACTTCAATCCAACTATGGTCCCACTCCCAGTCCGGTAGCCATGACTCAAGCTGCCGGATTCCCTCCGGTAAATTCAATTCCGGTGAACCAAATCCCTCCTTTTCGTCACCATCCTCATCATCCTCAGCTTCAGACTCCCATAAATCGAACTCAATGGTGCTCTTGGGCGAGACCCGCTTCCCCTTCTCCGAACTGGAGCAGAGCTCCTCTTCTTCCAAAACAAATGGATGGCGAAGAAGCTGCTCCGCCGTCCACCTTTCCTTCGGATCACGTCTCAAGCACTTGGAAACAAAATCCTGTCCTTCATCAGAAATCCATTCCGGCATCTCCGGAACATCAGAGGAAAACGAAATCTGATGAATAGCAGCAACTGAATTTGCAGCTTCAGGCCACGGCGATTTCCCAGTAGCCATCTCCACTACCGTGCACCCAAGCGACCACACATCGCCAGCGATCCCCTGCTCCTCTCCTCTCACCGCTTCCGGAGACATGTACGCCGGCGTCCCCATCACCAACCTACCGCCATCACCATCCCTCCTCGCGCAACCGAAATCGGAGAGCTTTACGAGGTCATCGGAGCAGAGAAGAACATTCCCGCCCTTCACATCGCAGTGGGCGATACCTTCGGAATGGAGGTAGGAGAGTCCGAGAAGGATCTGGCGAGTAAAAGATCGGATTTTGGGCTCGTCGAGACGGCCGGCGACATCGGAGAGGGCTCCCATGGCGGCGAGCTCGAGGAACAGGTGGTAGGATTCGCCGGAGATATCGAAGCCGAGGCAGGAGACGATGTGGGGAGAGGTGAGGGAGGAGAGGATGGAGTGTTCTTTTTGAAGAATTGCAGAGCGGGAGATGGGGGACGACTTCACGGCGAAGAGATGAGTTGAGTCAGCTTCGATGGCGAGGGAGACGGTTGCAGTGGCGCCATGACCGATTGTCGGTCCAACCTTCCAGCTGCCGTTTGACGCCATTGAGTGAAAAATCTGATCTTTGGGGCATGCTGCAGTTCTGTTTCTGTTTATATAGGGGAAGGAAGAGGTGGCGTTAGAAAGTTGTGCTCTTTCCTTCATTTTGGCTTCCCCACGTTTCTTTTAAGTTGGATACAACGAACGTGTAGTCTGAGCGCCGGGGAGTTTAATTTTGGGAATAATTTAAAAAGATTATGATGTTTTTCGATCGAATTTTTCATGCGATATTTATGTTTGGGCACAAAAATGTTTCTTGAAGGAAGGAATGGTGGACTGACGGGCAAAATTGTCACGTGATAAATAAGGAGATGAGGGAGAGGGAAAAGGATTTATGTAGGGAGAAAATTTGGGGGAGGAATTTTAATTGCAGAAGTCTCAAGAGTGCCGCTGGCTCTAAAAAGGAAAAATTTCCCCTTTTTTTTCTCGTTTTTTTCATTCAGGAGAAGACCCTGGCTGTCTCTGACACTGATCAACACTCTAGAGCCTCCTTTGGGGCCATTTCTCCTTTCTACTTATGATTCACTCCCAGTGAAGAAGATAAGGTTTGATTCTCAAATGAAATAGAAGAGTGATCATGGTAGTGGAATCTTGTTATTGTCGGGTGGTGTGTTTGGTTGCACTTTGATTTTATTTATCAGATCCTCTTCTGTGAAGAAGATGGAGATTGCTCCCAATGACAGAGTTACTTCATAAATCCAGCCCGCAATTGAATTTAGTGAATCCAGATTTAGGAACAAAATGCAGTGAATGGAGACGGAATGAGCAAAATTTTGATTTAGCGGAGCGTTGAATTTAATTTGTATTTATTTTTTTATGTTTGGCTAGATTTACCTTGAATCCATGCTTAAATCCTATGTGAATAATGCTAGCAAAGACCACCGAGTATTCATATAGAAAATGTCCATTCTATGGCAATGTTTCACATGCCATCAATAAACTATGGAAATTGAAAGGAATTGTTGATCTTATCTCTCTAGCCGAATATTTTTGTTTTTAAAATTTTAGTTCTATTGTGTTGAAGATATGGAAATGATGTTAAGTTGGGCACCTTGTTCTCTTTATGGTCAACATTTTATTTTCATGAGTTGGGCATATGATTTTGAAGAGGTTCTTGTTTCAGTTATGTTCTTCAACCTTCATCTTCGATGTTAGTCAAAAAAAGATATATCTGAAATCACAAATAATAATAATAATAATAACATCCCTCTTGCTGATGGCCCTCTCATAGCTAAAGAATCTCACCTTACTATTTTTGTCGGGGTGATTACAAAACTTAGTACATATTCACATTTTTCTAATTTCATAATAATTCTTGTTAAAAATTAAGATATTCTACAACATGTGATCTTTGAGTGGAAACCCACCCCATATAAAACTTGTTCTACTTTCATTCATGAGCCAAATATTAGTCCCAATTATCCCACCTACAAACCAATTCTTTTAAATCTTCCTCTTTGGGGCAAAACCTCAAACAGAAATGGAAGAAGTCAAAGACCCCTAGGAAGCAATAGTAGACAAGCCTGTGACGTTTTCCTTACCTCGCCTCCCTCTCTTTCGGCTCAGAACAATTACATCTAACCTTTGAATCCTACTCCAATTATTAAATATTTTGTTGATGACTCAAAATTTGGTTGCACTAGTTTATTGCAATGGTCAAAATAATAAAGAAGATTATTCATTGAATCATGAGCTTATCTTTAGAAATCCGTATCATGGGAATCTACCAAATCCTTTAACCTCATTAACCAGAAATGTTGCATCATCTGCCTCTTGACCTTTTTTCTTTCAAGGTAAAGAAAGATTGATCTAAGCAAATAGCTTGCCATTTTTTATCCTTTTTTTTTATATTCTACTCAGATATCTTAAGCTTTGAACTTTTGTCGATTTAATAGTGTTGTGTGTATGACTAACCGTAGAAATCTTATTAAAGATTATAAGATTGACCTTAAAGCATTACAATGTGTTTGCTAATGAAACAATTGTTCACAATTTTAGTACTGTTAATGGTGGATGCATTCGGATAAAATAGATTTCTTCTTGGTTTTTCTTCACCACCATTGATATTCAACCCTAGTTAATTCATAATATTGTTAAATTCTCTTTATCTCTCAACTTTAATATGACTTTTATCTATCTTAAAAATTTTTTTTGTCAAAAGAATGATTTCATCTTTCTACTAAGTATTTGAATAGTAATATCAATCGCCTATGGATGGTGATAGGTGATTTTAATTGCATCCATAGCTTTTTTAAACAATAGGGCACTCTGCCTATCCTTAGTAAGCTCACAAATTTCAACACAAGTATCACTAACTTAGGGTTACTTTAGTGCAAGACTTTATGTTTTTTTTATATTTGATACAACCAACAAGTGGACAATTTTATTAGATGGCCTCTTGATATGGTTGCTTGCAAGGACCATTGGATAAACAACTTTTATCTTCCTTATTTCAAATTCTTTAACCACTAACTTCTAACAATCATCGACTTTCATTATGCTTTGGTAATTGATGTTGGCTTAAAAACATATTTCCTTATAATAATTATTGGATTAATGGTAAATATTTTATTAATCTCATTAAATAAGTATTGAATTGTCATGTTAATGTGAACCCCTTCTTTTCTTAATATAACATAGTGAAGAATTGTAAAAAGGCATTTCATAGTTGGAATTTTAATTCTTCCAATTATCTTTCTTTTATCACTGGAGATTATGGCTCTTTTAGAGAGTAGGCCTTTATGTAAGGACTTGTTGGACAAAACTTCTTATTTTCAATAATAAATTATGAATGTATGATCATGGATACAATAAAGATAAAATAGTAAATTTCCGTCTAAAGGAGAAGATATCTTATATTTTTTACTTTAAAACAAAAATTATAAACAATAACAACAATATTGGGGAGATTTTGACTAATAATATCTTTCTTACTTCCAAGAAGAATGTTATAGCTGAAGTTTTATCTCATTTCTTAGACTTTTAAAATTGCCCTACTCAAAGTATTTACAACATTCAAGAGAAATTTCTTGTAACTTATCCACTATATAGTGATGATTGTACCCTTCTATTGCCCATCGGGGGTTTTTTATTATTTTCCCGCTGCTCTTCGACTAACGCGGGACTTTCGGATGTCGTGTAGGTTTAAGGATTTGGGTTGTTCGAATAATAGAGTGGGTCATCAAAACTAGTGAATCTCCTTGAAATGAATACAAGTTTGCAATGGGTTTGACTATTTGAACAAAGAAAATAATTGATATTTGCACTAGATGCGATTAAATCCTACATGTCACTTCCTCTATCTCATCTGGAGACCAAATAGGGTTTAGATTAATTATGGGGTCTTCTCCTTCCTAAGGGCATGTTATAGGTCAAGGTCTATCACTAGGTCAAAACCTTAAACCAGCTCAACCAAGGGTTGGGGTCTTGGGCTTGCCCCAGTGAGGCCCAAGAAAGCACAAACCTGGTCTAGGGGTTCTGTGTAGGGTGAGTCCTAAAAAAAGTGAGGTCAACAATTAACTAATATGATAATTTGGTGAATTTTGGTGATTCCAATTTTTAGGGTTAAATGGATGTTTTTAAGGTTCGTGTCAATTTTAGGGAGATCGGCACTGGGGAAAACATTAGGTGAGGCCAAAGTTTGACTTTGGTGACTCACCACTCCCATTTGTTTCAATTTTGATGTTTATGATTTTAATTTAAGTTCATGAATATAAAGGGTGAATCCTTGTATGGCCTAGAACTAGCCTCATGCCCAATGGGCTTCTTTTAGATCGAAAGGGTTTTTGGGTTGTTCGGCGGTTTTTCCCTTGGCTTCTTTTACTTTTTTTTTTTTTTTGGTTTTTTTGGGTTTTGTTCGGCTTTTAGGATTTCACTTTAGACTTTTAATTGTCTAAACCCTAACCATCTCAACCGATTGTTGAGTATTTGGGTCTAACTTTGTGAAGCCCCCTAAATGAGTGTAGAATTGGTTTGAAGTTCAATATGAGTGAGTTCATCTCTAGCCATCTAAGAATGTCACTGGGAGACCTTAAGTCTAAATCTTAGGCTTCTATAGAGAGAAAAGCGGTCCTCACAAAAATGAGGTGAACACCATCTTATTCAACATCCTACTAACAATGAGATCAAAGAGGCCATCTTCACTACTAATTTTGATAAAACTCTAAAATTTGATGGCGTTATTTCTAAATAATTCAAGGATTCTTCATCTATTTTTGGCACTTCTTGCATTAAAGCTATCAAAATTTTCTTTTTCACAACTAAGCTTCCCATTAGGGTTAAACACTATGTCATAACATTAATTTCAAAGAGCCTTCGTGCCCAATATTTTAATTATTATAAGTATATTTTATTTTGTAATACTATTTATAAGGTGATTGCTATGATTCGTATAGATAAACTCAAATTTATTCTTCCATACATCATTCATTTTGCATAAGCTGCATCTATAAAAGGTCGTGATATTGCTGATAATATTATTTTGGCTAACAAACTCTTTTATGGATTTAATTCCTTTTGTTCTAAGAAGAGGTTCATTCCAAATATTAATTTAATTAAGGTTTTTGATTGTATTAATGGACATTTCTTTTATGCTAGAATTGGAACAATTTAGATTAGTTACTTTATCCAAATCTTGGACTAAAGAATGTATATATAATCTTTATTTTTGTGTTCTGATAAATAAAGAGCTCAAAGGATGCTTCTTATCCGTTATTGGCAAACTTAAAAAATGCCCACATTCTCATTTTCTTTTTATGATTTTGATGGACGCACTTTCTATTCTTATATATTCTAAAGCCCAAATTTATAATTCTACAAATTCTTCTGCGAGTTCTATAATATTTCACACCTTATTTTTTAAGATGACTTATTGGCATTTGTTAATGTCTATACTCTTATAGATTCTAAAGCACAACTTCATAATTATGCAAATTCTTCTGGGTGCTCTATAATGTTTCAAAAATTGTTTCTACACCTCATAATTAGGGTGAGCAAGCGGTGAATCTGAGGATCCTAACTAGTCCTCCGAGTCAAGCTCAGTTATTTCCTTGCCACCACCTTCTACTTCAGCTCCCCCTCCGGTTAGGAGTCAGACCCTTGCTTCAAACATTCAAAGGCCATTTGATAAGCAATTTTTTCAAACTCTCTAGTCTTGATTGTCAATTCATTAACCATTCTGACGGCCGAAACTCACACAGATCACACGAGGAAATTAAAGGAAGAGAAGAAGAAATGCGCCCTCACTCCATATTTATAACAGTCACAGATAAGAGAGGCTCAATTATTGCATCATTAAGTAATCATAAATACTATTCATTTTTTATTAAATTATCTTATTATTATCCTAGATTAACTGTAAAGGAGCAAATGAATCGGGGAACTAATTTATACACCAAAAATATATCAGCACGAATCTTAAAGTAAAATCTGATAGATTAAAGATAGAGTTGTCAAAGATGAACAACCCACAACTAAAATATATCACGCATGCCTTGGAGTAGAATCCAAAGCTTATCGATAAACCACAGAAGCCGATCGTACAACGATGGTCTACCAGTCAGAGATTCTGATGAAGGAAAGACAGTTCAACCGGTCATCCACTTATACCGAGCGACCACTCACCGATCCAAAGATTATTGGTCGAAGTTGGCCAATCGACAAGAAAATTCGAATTGAAGACTTATTTATTTATCCATTTACACATGTAAGTGGATATTTATTTATTACTAAATTGTCCTATAGCGCTTCTATTAAGATAGAGACAAGCACATAATTGTACTTTTATATATACCTTTTGCTTATACTTAGGTAGGTCATTTTTATAGTAAAAGATTAATGAATTAGTGGTAAAAAATCTTAACCAAATGTGCTCTCTCTCTCTCTCTCTCTTTCATGTTTTTAACTCTATTCCTCAGGTGTGTTCCACAACACAAATTCAGTCTCAACATGAATAGAAAAAAGCATATCAATGTGGTACATACGTCTTAGAAGAAATCATTTAGAATATAGAATTTATACATGCCAAAAATACATGCCATAAAAATGAAAAACATGTTTCATGATCATCTTAAGTTATTTCTAAGCCTCTCATTGTCATTTGTGTCATTTCTCCTCTCAAGTCAACAAGTATCCCACACCAGGCCATCCAGTCATGGACTAATTCGTATTCATCCACACTTTCTCATTTCTTTCAATCACCTACATAAAAATATCTAAGCACCATCATTCTTCCTTTCCTTCAATTCCTAGACATAATAATGAAAATTTAATTTGACATTTATAAAATATTATTAGGCAATAAGTTCCTCCATACAATGTATTAACTCAACCTCATATCATTATAATTGGGGTGTACCATGTATCTAGCCGATTTATTAAAAAATATACAATGTATTAACTCAACCACATATCATTATAATTGGGGAGTACCATGTATCTAGCTGATATATTAAAAGATAAAGCTGCCTCTTTTTTTTTTCCTCTTCATTCCAAATTTGTTTTCTCTCACTAACTTATCTACGTTAATCCTTCTCTCTCTTCCTATAAATTATTAATGAATAATGAATAAATATGACATAATACGAACCATTAATGCAATATAATATCATCAAAGCGTCAACCAAAAAGTACACACGAAAATGGGACCCACAGCGTATGCTATGTGGCGGGTGGGGTCCGCAGGAAACGTGTTCGCCCGGTGCGTGTGGCACGACCGCTAGCGGTCTTAAGGAAACATATGGGGAGCGTGCGCCCGCGTTCACATTCGGCGGTTCTCTTTCTAAAATGCAGCGTTCGGCGAACCGTAGGCCGGCTTGATTCAACTCGGGGGTCCGCGGAAGATAAAGTCGGTCCACGGGGACCGGGATGACGTCAGTGCTTTAGTTAGCGGATGGATGGTGCCGTCACCGCTTAAATGGTGGAAAGCGCAGCCGGCGGTGCAATTCACCGAACCGTCACCTCCCATGCAACGCACCGCGCCGATTTCTGGGATTGGTCCGTCGGCGGTGATGTGGAACGGTAATTTTAGGGGGCTTTCAATTTAATTTTCCCATTTTCTTTGTATTGATTATTACATAAACTAACCCTTAATTTTCATTTAAAAAAATATATATATAACGGATGTGGAGTTTCAGTGGGTAAAAAAAAAATGATAGAATTGTTTATTTATAAGATATAAATTTTGAATATTATGAATGTTACATTCAAAGTATTTCAAACATGAGAATTTATCATAATAAGAATAATAATAATAATCATCATCATCAATTAAAAAAATGTATTTATTTCAAATAAAAAATAGGGTAGAGATTACTTTTATGGTGGATGAGAACCTTGCTCTCTTCTCTTTTGTTCGGGTCCCTCCACTCCTTCCATTCTTCTTTTCCTTCTCCTAGTGAAGTGTCTCCAATCTCATGGTTCAGAAGTTTTATTAGTAATTGTTTGGTTCGATTCCTGATATGGAGTTTTCGGGTCTCTATTGGGCAGATGTGAAAGAAATTCAGGACCGTGACGTTCTTGATCCTACGATTCGCCTACGACCGATAGTCGGCCACGAGCGGGCCACAGATAGTTTTTCTCTTGTCCTACTTTTTTACGAAGCTCATTTTAAGATGGGTCTTCATCTATTGTTTTGTTGAGAGTTGCGGTCGACTTTCAGTCGCTATGGGATCATTCTTGCCCAAGTTCTTCCCAATTTGAACGATGTTGTTATGACTTGCGTAATTTTTTGCCGAAGGATGAAAATCACATGGCCGATCGAACTTTTCAATCACTTCTTTTCTTTTAGGATTGATCGTGATGGCTACATACGATTTTTCGTGGGTCCTAAATTTCAACTGTCGGGCCTTGAGAACAAGATGAAAGACTAGAAGATAAACTTCTTGGTTACCTCTTATCGAACAACTACTTGAATAGTGCATTCACAGAGCTTCCTAGGTTAATAGAGATGCTTTCTACTTAATATTTTTTTATTATTATCTTTATTACAATAACATCGCTATATGAATTTCCTTTTGAGGGGAGATCCTCATAGGTAAAGTAAATATGCGGGTGCCCTCTGAGTTTTGGGACAAGGGTTGCGACACAGGGTTCCTCCCGTTGTGGCCTCATTTGATTTGCCCTATGGGTGGTTGACTTCCTCCAAAGACTGTAGGCACATATCATGTAATGTGAATTTTGTTGGTGAGGACATGTTCGTCTATTGTTCCTCCCACAGGGCTTTGCTCTGCCTCTGGGCCGTAGTTGTAGGAGCAATAAATTATTTCAGCTTCCTCTCCTTTATTAATTCCTCGATCATACTTCACAGATATCTGCATTCTTCAGTGTTGTACCCATAGTTCCGGTGATACTTGCAATATTTCTTGTTATTTAAGAGAAAAATTTTGGTTCTCATTCTTTGGTGCCTTCCTGAAAAATCCCTTGTCCTGGATAGCATCTTATTTCTGCCATGGAAAATCTCGAGGGTTTCGTGGGGGGCACCCCGGTTGTGTTGGAGGTGCTCATGATGATAAAACAATGGGTGGTTTTGGGTCCTGATTTGCCGCCTCTGATCCTCTTGATAATTGGTGAGGTTGCTACCATGGTGGCTCTCGTAGCATGGGCAGAAGGTTAGTCAGGTACTTTGTCCATGTTACTTTTTGTTTTCTTGTACCAGTCATTTATGGTGTCTCTTCGGTGGGTTATGTGGCATTTTCATAGACGAAGATATACTTGTTGGCCATCTCTAACAACTTGGCCAAGCTCTGTGGTTCTGCGGGTTCAAGGTCGAAATAGAATCTTTCTGACCTTACACATTGTAACAGTGCAGCTTGGGCCACAAAGAGTTTCAGATCCTTGACATATAGAGTTTCACTTTATACATGTGCGATAAACGATCACAAGCTCTTGTCATCTCCCTGCTTCAGCTGCGATAGGGATCAAGCGTCCTTCTTAGCCCTCAGGGTGCTGGCAAACTGTGACAGAAAAGTCTCCTAAACTTTGTAAAATAAGTGATTACTCCATGGGCAAACCGTCAAACCACTTTAATGCAGTTGATCTCAATGTTGTGATGAATAGCTTACAATTGAGGGCATCAAATATTTTCAATAAGCATATGGCCAATTCAAACAATGTGAAGTAGTTGTTGAGATCTAATCGACCTTTATATGATTCAAAGACAGGCATCTTAAACTTCTCTAGGGATTTGACTCCCAAGATCTGTAGAGAGAAAGCATTATCCTACTATCTCTGTACCTCTATGCGCGTCGGTCGGTTCCTCTCCTCCATAAGGGCAGATCTGACGCTATCTTGCTACAATCTATTGTCAGGTTTCTCCCATAGGTGGATCACTCTTTCTCCATTTTTTGATGTTGATTCTTCTTGTGTGGGTTAGGTGCTCCTTGCTTGTCTAATTCTCCTCCTGGGACTGGGATTGCCCTTAAGCAGCCACAACTTTGAGCACCTTACAAATTGTTCTGCATTTTGTTGGTGATCTGGGTTCTCAAATCTTGCAAGCCCTATTGGAAGAATTCTTCCATTAAATCTCTAGTGCATGCTACTTTCACCACATTTCTCTATTTGAATTCTTCCTGTTGTTGTTATTGGGTTCTTCTTTTTGATGACATGTTTCCACATTCACCGCACCTTAAAGGATGTTGAATCTGAAACTATTCGGGAAACACACCTATGGTATAAAATGTTATATATGCAGAGAGAGAATATTAGAGAACAACAAGAAATCTGTAACCTTTATGCTCGACATTAACCCCTTATTTGTAGATTTTATAAAATTACATATTAGTCCCCTCATTAATAGTCTTTTAGGGGGACTTTTTAGTAATTACAAAAATATCTAGATAAAATAAGACCGAAGGACTAATTCAGTTGATAGAAAGCTTATATGTTGTTCGCTATGCCTCGAGTCCACCGACAGTCAGACAAAAAAGGATGTTTCTTGCTAATTGTTCTGAGGGTCGACCATCACCCTGCGAGAAGTTTCATGGGATCTTTCTCCGATCACTAAGAATCAGATGCCTCATTCGCCAGTCTCGAGATTTGTTCTGACAAATTTTTCATATAGTTACATTCAAAATATTTGAAAGTTGAGTATTTATAATAACAATAATAATCATCATCATCCTCAATAAAAAAAATTATTTATTTAAAATAAAAACAAAAAAAAATCTGATTAAATAAAAGTTTTATTTCAATTTATCTCATTGCAAAGTAATTGATCAACTAAATTTTTTATTTTTCTTATTAAAACTATGAAATAAAACTACATAAAACAAATATTATTATCTGTTTGAATTTTTCCAATAATTATGAAAGATTTTATTATGTTAACATTGAGTAAATTTTGGAAAAGCATGCATAAGTTGCTAGCAATTTATAAATGATAGGAAATATTTTAGATGAAGAATCTAGAAATAAAAGAAAATCATATACAGAGTCTAACTTTAGTGAAATGATTCAACTTATATTTGTCAACTATTATAAATAATCTTCTCCTCAACTGTAACGACTATTTATTTACTATATTAGTGCAGCTGCTGAGACCAAATGTTAGGATCTGGTAAGTCCTGAACGTTTATTTTATGTTTATTTATTTTCTTAAAGTTTTTGGAATTAATTTGATGCTCAATATATTCGTCAGTTTTTTGTAGTTTGATTTTATACCTGATTTATAAAAAGTTTTCACTAAATCGTAGGGTAAGCTTGATTTAACTTTAAGTATATATTTACCTATTTTATGAGCATTATAAGAAAGAAAATGAAAGGTTTTTTGTTGGATTTTTCTTTCTTTAAGGATTTGATACTTATACAATTGGGCTTTTTGGAACTATATGGTATTCATTATTCAAACTTCTTTCATCATAGTGGTCTACACATATTTTTTTTATTTATCAACTAATTTTTCATAATTTTTGGAGTCTTATATTTTAATATGTAAATAGATTTATATAAATTATATATATATATATATATATATGATTCTACGTTGAACAATAGCAAGACAAAAGTTATTTCACGAGTACAATGACAAACATTACAAGGCCACCATTTCTAAAATTCCTCATGACCAATAGAAAAAGCTATAGTCATCATTCAGCTCACCGCACGTGGAGATATCAAATCTTCAAACCATTCATGAGTTAGATATGCTCGAGCCCATTTCTTAGCCGGAGGAACTTTAAATCTATTGGTGGATTGAAGCCATCTTATCACAGTGTGCCAAATTTCAAGTTTTGATTCAAAATTTTGGGATGTATCATAAAAAAGAAGGGAAATAGTAGAGTACATGGCTGCTACGAATTTTGGTCAAAAGCTGCCTAATTAGGAAGTGGAAGTTGGGGGAAGTAGTTCCATCTATAAGAAGCCATCACATCTACTTGTTTTATATGCTTTGAAGATTTCATATCTCCAACTAGAATAGCTATCCTAGCTATTGCTTTTATATTGGTCATAAGCAATTTGAAGGACGGCGGTATTGTAATGTCTGCCATTACGGTCGTGCAAAGGACTTCTGGTATGCTCGTGTATGACGAAGAATCAAACACGATTGAGTGTTCCATAGAAATAAGACTTTGAGAAAGAGATTTTATAAATATTTAATCGATCAATAACATCCTTAATCACTGAACATTTTATTTTTCTCTAGCCGTTGAATGACCATTTTGTATAATATGGTAATCATGTTTGGTTATTTTGACATACTCTGAACGTAGATCTACATTCGGATTGTAATAGTTAGGAATATCCCGCTGTGTTACATGAATATTCCATCTGCGTTATTTGTAAAAAGATAAAGTGTTATTCGAGTATTATATAAAGTTATTCGATTATTTTGTGGTGTTATTAGAATATTTCTCAGCATTACTTGATTTTGGACTGTGTTATTCCATGTTATTGGAATAACACAGCCCCAAATCAATTAATGCGGCGGGAGAATATTTCAATAACACTTCAGCCCCAAATAAAATAGGGGGGATATTCCAATAACACCGCAAAATAATCGAAAAATACTATATTTTTTATAAATAACGTAGATGAAATATTCTTGTAACATAACATTATATTCTTAATTATTGTAATCTGAATGTAGGAATAAAAATAAAAGTAGAAAAGTCAGAGATTGTAGGACGGAGCATGCACATCATCGGAACAGATTGAATCGAGGAAGATTGCGAAGCTTAATGATTACGGCTCGTCTAATGAAATGGGAATTCACACGCCTAATTCCAACACGTGGAAATCATTTGGCTGATTCAGGAAGAGATTAGTTAAGCTGCCTACCAAAGCGGGAGATGAGAAGTCAAAATCGCTGTGGGGGGAGTTGACGAGTCGGCCCAGCCACGTGGAGAATGTAAAAAAATTCTAAGGGAATTATATTGGCATCTAAGAAAAAAAAATGAATAAAATAATTTCTTAAATCATTAAATATCAATAAAAATTAAAAAAAAAGAATCCTAATTTAAAGCTTGTTCAGATATTTTGACTCAATTTATTATTTTTTAAATTTAGCAAAAAAAAGTTACAATTGACATAATTTTATATTTTATGTTATGATAAAATTTTGGATGATTAATTGTTTCTTCTCTTTTGATGCTAAATTTCAAATTTCAGCACATTGACTTTGGAGATGATGCTTTCATACCAATGAGTCAACATGGTAATACTTCTACATGATAGAAAAGGCATTTTTTTTAACAAAATTAAAGTGAAACGAAGAAATTACACAGCAACAGCATCACAACAAAGCTTTAATCTCAGTACTTGGGGTTGGCTGCATGAATCATTTTTCTCAACTGCGCCGTAATTTCATTTAGTTCTAATAAATTGAGATCATTTGGTATACAGTAAGCCCAGGTCTTTCTAGGACAACCTCTGTCTTTCCTAACATAAGTCGAATCTAAAACATCTACTCTTCTAATTGGATCATCAGATGGTCGACGTTTAAGGTGGTCAAACATTTTAAGACGACTTTCTCTAATTTTTTTTATCAAATAAATTAGTTTATAATTAATTTATCAACTTAGAATCGACTTAATCAAGGCGAGTCTCAATGCATGTTTGAAATAAAAACTTTAGAAGTTATTTCTAGAACCATGTGGACTGATTTTTGTAAGCTTACAGTTGAGTTGAACGTCTGATTCGACCCAAGTCTAAATATGCCCAGATAAAAAATTTGACGTATATTTCATAATATTTGGATAATAATTTAAATACCAATTGAACACTTAATCTCGTATTTTTATAGTTGAAATAAGTGTCTTGTCATAAGAAATCTAATGAATATAAGATATTAAATAATTTAAATGGTGAAAGAAATGTACACCATTAAAATCAATCAATATGAAGCGTTTTGAAATTTTAACTTGATTTATCAAAATGTTGCTCTAGAGTAATACAATATATAGATTCATACTTGTAACATAAAAGGGGCTTGGACCTTGATCTGTAGTTTGGATATTTGAGACAAATTTGGACTTAGAGTTGGAGAGAGCTCTGCTCAATGATTAATGCTGATGACCACAATTGTCGAAAGCCATCATCCTAATATTGTTACCTGAACGAAGTTATAAATTTTCTATCATTCGACCACCAACATTGACAATCATAAATTAATGATTATCACAATAATGAATATTTTCATATAAAGTTGGATATATAGACAAATGTATCACTTTATCTAGAGTTGATAGAAAATGTAGCGACTTCACACAAAAATAAGGGATTGATGTGAAGAAAGAGACGTCTTTGTTAATTACTCTCTTTACCTCTCTATTAATAAATTCTAGATAAGAGCTATTCTTTATTTTGACAAAGAGTTTCTTCTTAGCCAGAACCAAAAAAAATCTTAGCTTCTTCCTTCTTGATGAAGGCATATGAATCCCTTTGCATGCACTCAAAAAGCTTCATTCTTTCTTAGTTAAAAGACACCCCTGTCTACTTTCTGTCTATTTCTCCTCACTTTTGTTGCTCCTTATTAAAGGATGCAACCAACACTGCACAATCACTTCCTTATAGAGTACCCAAAGGTCTCGGGCAACATGTTTAAAATATTTATAAGATGATGCCGAGTATTACATTATTTGACAACATAAACATTTTTTTAACCACTCAAAGAATTCCTTCCCTAGGCCTTATTACATTCGTCTTTTGTAACGTCTTGAATTCCATTTTCGACATGTAATCAACTTATAATGCACGCTATGTTCATTAGTTTCTTAAAGAGACACGTATATACATACCACACAATTCTTATGTATTTATGTGTCCAACACCTATCATTTATATTTACATACATATGATTCAAATATTTAACATCACATCAAAAGTATTTGCATCGTTATCTTTTTAAAAGTAAATTATTCAGTTTCATGCATAACTTTATATTACCAATGTGTTTCAAGTGAAAATATTAAATTTTTTGTTAGATGTGTAATTACATAAGAATTGTGTAGTATGCATGTAAATTTCCCTTTTTTATATATTTATTGATTTTCATTTTTCTAAATTTTTTATTTAGTAAAACTTACTTTTAAAATGATGTGTCAACAGAATTAAGACGCACATACATTTAGTAAAGATTCTATTCTTTTAATGTTAGATATATGATGTGTCCTACTGATTGTAATGACTACTAGTGATGACCAAAAGTTAATAATCATTATCTAGCACCTTAAATTTTTCCTCCCTCGTTATCATCTTAGTTATAATATTAAACAAACAAGTAATATAATAGCTAATGTAATTAGATTTCTAAGAACATGCATCTTGACAATTGGACTAAATGTTTTTGTGTAGTAGAATCCTACTTTTTATTGCAATCTTGACCAAATAAATGAGCTTTATACCAAATCTAGCCTAAACACAGTTCACCCCCCCTTCCCTCGCTCGCTCTTCTCTCCTTGACTCCAACTCTCGAGACATATTCTTCAATGTTAAGTTCTTGAATTAGTGGTGTTTGGCTATACGAGAAATTGTATGGTGAGTGAGTTGTAAATTGATTGGCCTAAAGAGAAAAGAGAAGATTCATAGAGAATAAAAGATCAAGGAATAGTGGAGAATATCTTAGATTGTTCATAAGGTCATAAATTGTTAGCCAATGCTTATTACACTGATTTCCTTACATGAGATCTTCTTAATTATTAGTTCAAGCTCACTATGACAAGTGTTCCATTGTTCTAAGAACCTAACCAACCTAAAAAAAAAGTATTCTTGACTCATGTTCTTCTAATAACAATCTAGGGGAAGAATTATATGCAATATCATTATAATAACCTTAGAGATAGTTTACCTTTTAGATTTTTCATGCACACACTTAACCATATCCATTCAACATATATTTTTCGGTGCCATAATATTAAAGTTAACCATTTAAATATTACCAACTGAAAAAACAATGAAAAGAATGCAATAATCCAATATGAAATCTGGCATTTATTTATATAATCAAAATTACAATTACATCTACTCCATACATGCTCTGTTTCTTGCTCTGTTTCTTGCTCTGCTTCGGCTACACCAGCAAAAGAAACAGAGCCCAACTCTTCTACCTCCGCAGCTTTTGATTCTCTCCATAAACCCACATCTTCAAACCCGTTTTCAACAAATCCGCTGCACGAACATTCACTGTTTTCCGTAAATTTTGAAAACTCAATCTCCGGCATCTCAATCTCGTAACTTTCGGCGCAGCTTCTTCTGACTTCAATCCAACTATCATCCCATCCCCAATTCGCCGGCCGCGATTCAAGCTGCCGGATTCCTTCTGTTATGTATACTTCCTCTGAAGATAATACTTCTTCCTCTTTTTCCTGCTCATCCTCCTCTGTTTCCGAGTCCCATAAATCAAACTCCATGGTGCTCTTGGGAGAGACCCACTTTCTTTTCTTCCAACTGGAGCAGAGTTCCTCTTCTTCCAAAACAAATGGATGGCAGAGAAGCTGCCCCGCCGTCCACCTCTCCTCCGGATCACGCATCAAGCACTTGGAAACAAAGTCCTTTCCTTCATCAGAAACCCATTCCGGCATCGCCGGAATATCAGAGGAAAACGAAATTTGGTGAATGGCAGCAACTGGATTTGCAGCTTCAGGCCACGGTGACTTCCCTGTAGCCATCTCCACTACCGTGCACCCAAGTGACCACACATCGCCGGCGATCCCTTGCTCCTCTCCTCTCAGCGCTTCTGGAGCCATGTACGCCGGCGTCCCCATCACCAACCGATTTCCATCACCATCCCACCTCGCGCAACCGAAATCCGCAAGCTTTACGAGGTCATCGGAGCATAGAAGAACATTGCTTCCCTTTACATCGCAGTGCGCGATGCCTTTTGAATGGATGTAGGAGAGCCCTAGAAGAATCTGCCGAGTAAAAGATCGGATTTTGAGCTCGTCGAGATGGCCGGCTAGAGCGGAGAGAGCTCCCCCGGCGGCAAGCTCGAGGAACAGGTAGGAGAATTCGCCGGAGTTAGCGAAGCTATGGCAGGAGATGATGTGAGGAGAGGAGAGGGAGGAGAGGATGCTGTGTTCTTTTTGAAGAAGAGCAGAGCGGGAGATGAGGGACGACTTGACGGCGAAGAGATCACCGGAATTGGACTCGGCGGCAAGGGAGACGGTTGCGGTGGCGCCCAAACCGATTGTCGGCCCAACTTTCCAACTGCCATTTGCAGCCATTTGATATTCGGTTTGCGTTCGCATCTTCCGCGCGTGAAGAAGAAAGTCACGATTTTTAGTTTTGTGTTGCTCTCCCTCTCCCTCTATATATACAGAGTGATAAAGAAGGTGGAGGTAACGTTGGCCGCTTTGTTGCTTTTCTTCGTTTTCCAAGCTTTTATTGAGTGGCTCAGAAGTAACTGATCGACAATTATCACATGTGATCAATGAAAGCAGCAAGGTGAAGAATTTCTTTCTTCTTTTCTCGAATATTTGAGATTATTTAGGTTGGAAAAAAGGTTTTTTTGAATAATTTCACTGGAAAGAAATCTTTCTGTGTCATTTGATCTTTTCTTTTCTGTTCTATCCAAAGTCTATCCTACTTTAGCTCAGTATTAAAAATTTGATTTTTTTTTGTAAGAAAGTCGTTTGTCCAACCTTTTTTTTTTATATATTTTCATAATGTTTTTGCTCCTCTTGTTCTTGCAAGAAATGAATCAAGATGGAAAGAGGGAAGAAAAAAGAGGATGAAGCTTTTAAGGAAGAATTGTCCCACACATTTAGATGAAATTATATATATAGGGGGTGTTTACATATATATCATTCAATATATTTACATATTTGATCCGTCTGTAAATCTTCCTATATATTTGTAGTTGAAATAAGGGTACAGGAAAGTAAAGAAGGACATGAAAGTTGGTTTTGTGTCATGGTGTTTGGCCAACTAACTAACAAGGTCAAGCCACTGTATTTTTTTTCTCTTCTTTTTTTTTTAATTCTTTTTTTTGCTAGTCATTTGGATCGAATTAGCATGACTTTGGCAGTTTCATCCATCACATTGTTTCAAATGAAGTGGTATTCAATTTTGATGTGTTATGTTATTCATGAAAATTTGACTGGTAGCTATATATATGACGGCTTGATTATCACAGAAAAAGATAATTGAAAGTTGTATGTGTATATCAATGTTCTGCAGAAGTTAACTTAGCTAAGTAAACTCGTTAAAATTTATGGCATGGGCCCAATATTCGATCTTGATGGATGATCAGGATATTATTCAAGAAACTACAGAGACTTCAATAAAGATACAATATCTTGATATTGATTTTCTTATATCACTACATGACACACAATCAACATTTGTTAAATCTTTATGTTGCAATGTAGATGAAGTAGAGAAACAAATTCCATGTCCTGGCACCGACTTGATAAATTTAAGGACATAATAAATTGTTGTAATGTGTGATTTGTATGATCGAAAAGAGTGTTGCCGAACTTTATGAATGACAAAGGCTATATATGGCCTTAATAATTTGAGGTAAATCAGACATCCAATAAAGCGTCTGCATGTTAATGGGTTTGATGGGAGATCTCCATCAAAAGCATTAAGATGACTTTGATGGTCAGTTGGAGTCTTGTTAGGTATGCAACTAAGCAAACATCTATCTTTTAAAAGCTACAAATAAAAATAACATTGTTTGATTTTGCAATCTCGAGTCCAGGAAATTATTAAGAAAATTTTAATAAAAATTTGAGTGTAGAAAATCTTTTGTGATGTTAGTAGTTTGATTAGATGACCTTGTGGTTATGATGTAATCAATATAGATAGGAAACACTATCAACCACCGTAGCCCAACCACTTCAACCAAGCCACCGCCACTGAACCACCATCGTCTGACTACTACCTCCACTGGACCGCAACTCCTCGACAAAGCATTGTTAGACAACCACCGTCGTCGAACCTCGACCACACCTTGACCACCATTACCAGCCACCGCCAGACCAACTTTGTCACCACCATACCACCACCATTTGATTGTCGCCGTCATCATATTATCATTCTCTGACTTCCATAGCTATTAGCATTGGAACAATGTCGTTGCCATCTTAGTACCACTATCACCGCCCTTGGACATTTGTTGCTTGATCATTGCCATCTCCACAGCTATTGTCGACACTTGCATCAGACTTTTTGACACTCGACCTCCACCGTTGGCTTTTCGTCACAGCAACTGGGCCACCACCACTTCTTCAGCAATTTCTGCCACTTTCCAAGTGAAAGCCACATTGCGGCCATGTAATATTGCTTCCGACTATTCAAGGTTCTGTAAAATTTTTAAACTTATATCGACATAGTGGAATTATTTCAACTAGACCAAACCTCGTGATTATTGCCCCTTCTGATTTTGCACGCAAGAACATCTGTTATTCTCTCTTGATCAATTTTCTTTTATCTATGTGTGTCAACTTTTCAAATGCGCAACACAAAGACATTCTTACAACACTCTACTCTCTAACTATTACTAGCTTTCTAAAAATAAGGTACACACTAAAATACATAATTATGTCATACTAAAATTTTATAAATGTAAGTATAGCTGTAAATGCATAAGAATTGGGGGACATTTATTTTAAATTTCCGTAAAATTTTTCGCTTTTCACCTTCTATTTTTCCAATTTTTCTATTTTATTAGAACTATTTTTTGTTAATTGAATTTCATCCTTTGAGCACTTATTGCATTAATGATTCGCAGTAATTCTAAATAAATTGATTTTATCATGTATGAGATAAAAGCTTATGAGATAAGAGTTATTGTTCTTTAATTACGTTTTCAAAATACCTACATGTTCCCCTACGATAGGGTTATATTATTTTAAAAGCAGGGGATCTCTCTCTTCTTCGATGTGGCATTTTGGTTTATGCTTAATATCTTATTTTTTTCTAATTTTTTGCTGATAAGGACATCTAATTCTTTTTGAACTAAAATGTTATCCTACTTTGTTTTGAGGCAGCTTATTTGGTACAGTGGTGTTTTGAAAATATATCTGACATATTTGGGTAAACGGCGTTTTGACAGCTTATGATTTTTCAAAATGTTGAAAACATCACTTTCACACTGCATCTGTCTAGGTGCGGTGACAGCTTTCTGGCTGCGGTCTGACTATTCCAAACAAATAAAAATTTGTAATTGCTACAGCACCTAGGTTATCAACATATTATTTTTAATCAACTTATCAGCAAATTATTCGATAAGCTACAACTGCCCCAAATAAACTCTCAATCTATATTTAATTTATATCTTGGTTATTCTGAACTTTAATATAATTCTATTTCATAGATGAAATTTCAATATTTTCTCGTGGGATTTGATTTTATAAATTTTTGGTTTTCTTGATTTTTTTCTTGTTGAAATTCAGAATAATTTGAAATACTTCAGAATATTTTTATTGATATGAACGGGGGTATAAATAACCCTTACAAAATCCTATAATAGAAAAAAAAAATAAAAATGAAATGATATGATAGGAAAGATATATCACACGATATCTCCAATAATTAATTCATATTAATTAGTAGGATATAATAGGAAATAATATAAAATATGAAAACAAATAATTCCTAATATATTAAACAAAAATATCTCCTTATATTAACGAAAGAATTTATTCCTCATAAATTTTTCTAGGAATAAATTATTTCCTATTATATGTCTAATAAGGAAATACAATAAATCCTATAATTTAAATTAGATATTTCAACACTCCCCCTCAATTTAAAAACCATATTCAACTTGAATTTGTAAACATCGACTATTGCTGAGTGAACATGTAACATCAATTTGCCAACAAGAAATTTCAACAATTCTCAAACCGTAAGTGGCAAAGCCGAAGGTTCCGAAGCCGAGAATGCTAAGCCTGAGAGTGTCGAAGCCTGAGAGTAACCGAAGCCTGAGAGTGGTCTGGACAAGGGCTAAGCTCAATTAATGAATTTGTAAGTCACCGGTTGACTGATAATTGTATGAAAGCAACAAGAATGTTGTAATAATGTTGCAAGAGAGATGCAGGAGAGCTGCAAGAAGACTTCAGGGAGGTTGCAGGAACACTGCAAGGAGGCTGCAGGGAGGTTGTAGGAAAAGTTGCAGAGGGCCTACGACAGTGCTCAGGAAAACTGTAGTGCTCGAAGAAGGCCACAATAATGCTACAGGAAAGAGCAGTGCTTTCCTTGGGAAGAGTTGGCCAAAATCTGCAGGGAAAAATTTGTTGAGGTAGATCTGACGGCGAGAAAAGCTGCATGAGGGAGGTCCGACGGCGGGAAAGGCTGCAGGGGAGAGAACCGGTTGTAGGAGTATATCTGAAGGTCCAGTCGTCAGCAGATATGTCCGTAGAAAGTTATGGCGGCAGGAAATGTCGCAGGAGTTCCAGTGACAAAAAAAGCCATCAAGGGATAGGTCCGACTGTCAACAGGGAATCATTTCCGGGGGAGCAAGGTTTGTTGCTAAGAAAATTCAAGCAACGTAATTTGAATAAAGAAGCTCATGCAGGGGGAAGTTTGATGCTCGGAAGAACAGGAGGAGCTCCATAGGAGAGTCTGCAAATTAGCCAAAAAGGATGTGGGCAGATAATCGATTGAGTGTCCGCAACAGAAAAAGATCCAGACAAGCGGAAGAGATCAGGCAGAAGGCCTGAAGAACTTGGAGAGGGTTGGTTGTTGCTTACTGCAACTTGTTGCTACTATAGGGAGAGAATGCAGACAGAAGAGGGCCTGCAGTAGGGAGGTTCAAGATTCCAAGGAGTGTGGTTTCCTAGAAGGAAATCGGGAGAGCCCCTGCAACCACATAATGAGCTTTGGTTGCAGGAAAGTGAAGATTTGGCAGGGCGGACTGCAGGAAGGAGATCCTTCTGGGAATTTCAGGAGGACGGAAACCCTACATTAGGTATTGAAAAGGCCAATAGAAGGATATGGGTGAGAAATAACTGCAGGGGGATCTTGTTGAAATTGTAGGGAAGTCCGTTAGAAATTGCAGAAGAAGGATCTAGCTAGTAGTTTACAGATTTGGCTGGCACAAAGAAGAAGTTTTCCACCATAACTTTGATATTTATCCACATTTCCTCCTTCAGTTTGTTTAATAAATTGCATGCAAGGATGCATATGGATGCATGAATCCCATACATTATGCTTCTCCATCAACTCACTCTCTAGGTCGATCCCAGAACTGTCATCGTAAGGTGAAAAATAGGATAGGCAGTGAAACTCCTACATGCAGGCCTTGACCTTCTTCTGCACGCCATATCTACGGGGAAACTCATGATAAAGGTGAGCGGCATGGCGGAGGAAAACGCGCTGCGTTTAAAATTTCGGTACAAAGGAGTCGAAATGGAGTCCGCGTTGCAAAGATGAAGGGTAAATATAACAAAATCGGAGGAGCAATCTACGAGAGCGAGGCGATGCTGGCTGCCGCTGGAAACTTCTCTTCATCTTCTTATGAATCATGAGGCTAAGAATCTCATGCATAACCTCTAAAGCCAATTGGGAATAACATGTTTTCTTGCTTGTTAATATTCCCCACAATAATAATAAACAAGTGGAAGACATAAGCAACGGTGAAGAACTGCAACTTGTGATGCATTCAAAATGCCAAAGAAGTTAAGCAATAAAATGGTCTTTTGTAGCTCAGTTAGAAGCAATCAGCTTAAGTAGAGACCCTAGCCTGTCATATGCACGACATCCACCGATAACCTGAAGATCTAGCACTTGAAGCCACTGTAAAATCAAATTCTCCACCTCCAAGGAAACTGCAGAAATTTCGTAATAGGAGGAGGTCCGAAGTTCAGAATTTTTGTAGCTGAAGGAGTTGAAGACTCGCAAGAAGTAGTCGGAGGAGGACTTGATGAAAGAAGTTGAAGGAGGAAGAAGCAGTCTAAAATGCCGTCATTCGTACTATGACGAAAAAATGAAATCCCAAAAAGAGGAGTGACAGAAACAGCTTTCTTTATTGCAATCCAACCTTTCGTTTGTAAGAGAAACCATAATTGTCAATAACCGTGACGAACGGAGCTTCGGCGCATCATCGATGGACCAATGTTTGGACAACCGCTACAACAAAAACGAATCCGAGAGCACCGCTCGGTTTGCTTCGTAGAAAATGGACAGAGATGTCGTTGTAGAGATAAATGTGCTCGACCGCTTGAAGAAGAATTCAAACGAAGAACCGAGGTTTTCGGGGATGATGTGAAGTTCTTAGCGGAGGTTAAGTCTGGGAAGGAAGAAGCAAATATGGATATGGGGAACGAGCTGAACTCCTCCTCGTCGCGAAGGATGGCGGTGAGCATGCGGTCGAACTCTTCGTCGCCGACTTTGGACAATCGAATGATGAAGAAGCCCTTGCTCAACAATTTGACTGGATGAAAGAAGGAAAAGCGTCTTACAAACAAACTACAGGAAGAAGGAAGGTCTTCTCGCGACTTAAGAAGCGTGCGTTAATCGGATGGAAGAGAACCCCTTTCAGTTCAGACGATCAAATGAGGAAGAAGCTCCTTGCGGCTTAGACGATTACGATCGGAGGAGGAAGAGGAATCTCACAGCTCTCATTTGACAC
>NEWO01000492.1:179903-206811 GCA_003013225.1 Phalaenopsis aphrodite | reverse complement strand
AGTAATCATGACATTTTTTTACTTTTTGTATATTGTCTTGCACCCCTACACTGTAAAATCTTACTTAAATTTTTATCAGAAATATGACGCCAATAATCTCATGTATTAATCCGGGTCAGGATCCTAAGCTTTTTAATTTCAGCTTTTGTTAATGCTTTACGTCACCTTCATTCAACTTGCTTAGCACGGACATCGACTGCTTAACCAATCATTTTCGAATTTTTAATATAATTAAGCTCAAATTAATGACATGAATCTATATTTAATCAATAAATTATGCGATTTTAAGAAAGAAACAAGCATAATTTATTTGCTTAGCAGCTTGTTTAGTATTTAATGGAAATTAATTCTGGTTTGAGCCTTTTACATAAATACCACCAAATTCTTTTTTTTTATTTTGCATTTATACCACCCAAATCATTCATGTCACATAATAATGATGATATATATGTAAATTTTGAAGTTTATGTGTTAGATATATGAATACAGGCAATGCAGGGAGTAACACATGTTTGTTGAGAAATATTTGCGTACGGAAAACATACACAGAGTTTCATATATTTTAAGTTATTCGGAGGGTACATTTAGGTTACACTTAAGTTATACTCCCTTGTAATTCTTATTGTAAAATAAGTGTAACCTAGCTGTACCCTCCGAATACTCTAAAATGTGAAAAATTATTCCATACGGATCAGATACCGCACGCAGCTTGTGTGCGGTGTCCGATCCGGACCGTAAATCACTTGATCTACGGTCCTGATGTATTTCGGTGGGCCCCACCTAAATTTTTTTCTTTTTTTAATAAAACAGAAATAATCCTGACCGTATACGGTCAGGATCGGACACCGCATGCAGAGATGCATGCGGTGTCCGTATGTAATAATTTCTCCTAAAATATGTAACTTTACGTACGTTTTTCGTACGCAAATATTTAACTTGGTTTAATAATAAAATGATGAAATAATTTGTGATTGGATTTTATGCGATTATTTTGACTAAGTAATCGTTGACCAACCAAATCCTTACCGTATATAAGTTATCATCTTAATTCACGCCCCTGGATAATATATAAAATTTATGCGGTCATAAATAGTTGAATCGCATAATTTTGTTTTTGTTTTATACGATTTTTTAAATTGAATAAAAATTATTTATTATTTATTTATTTATTTATTTTTAAAACAATGTCCAGAATTCTGCCCACTTGCTACTGTAATGCTGAGAGCACCAGCACTTGCCTCCAGTGGGGAGATGGAACAAATAGGCCATTGGAAAGCCAATATGACAGCTTAGAAATGAATGGGTGCTTAGTTCATTTGTCATTTATTGCTTTATAATTATAATGGTAGGAGCACCAAGATCAATAAGCTATATAAGGAAAGGATGAACAATTGGTTCCATGAAAAAGTTCGTAGAAGGGACAATTACGTACTGATCCCCCAAAATACTGATATTTGCATATTAGTCGTATATGTTTTTACAGGTGTCATGATCAAACTGTTGAGAATTTGATATAACTGAAGGATATGAGTTGTTGTTTTACCATGAATTTTGATGCATGAGTGAGAATTTGAAAATGGATCAATTTTGTTTTGGAATTCATGTTTCATCAATGGTGGTTGTTGTTGGCCCATCAGCCTTACTCTAAGTATGCGATGTGTAGCATCACTTAATTATAATTTGATCATTAGAAGTTCAATTATTCACCATTTGTTCTTTGTAGTCATGCCAATATACCAAATAACGATCAACATATATAGCATGAAATTTTTTAATATTAATCATTATGCACACCCAAAAGCCCCATTGTTGAATTTGTTTAGAGGAATTCTATTTAGTTTCACAAGTAGCCTAAATCTTATAAAAAAGTTCTATGAGTTGGTTGCACCACTAATGCGATTCTTTACTTCCCTTGAATTTAATATCTACTTTATAAAGTTTTTGCATCAACATTCACTAAGGAAACCTATTTTGCAGCCCAGACAATGACATATTACCCTCCCCTTTAAATCTTATGTCATATTGTTGAAACCAGGAAAATAAATGATGATCTAAAAGTGATCTTCTCATATATGAAATTTCACAATAAATAAATGATTAATTAAGAAGATTAGTGGGGGTGAGACCAATAGGTCTTATCTAAACTTATATAAAACCAATGGGATAGCATATCACAAAAGCAATTGAGGAAAGAATTTGGGTATAATTAATTTCCCAAAGAAAATAGGCTCATTAAAATTAATTATGTTGGAGATCACCCATAGGAGATACTCTCAATTACTAATAACATATTTATATTTCATTTTGTTTGAGTTAATATAATGACTTTAATCCTAATAGCAAAAATTATGTTCTAAAATCATAAGATAGAAAACTGATTCACTATAATTAGCTAATATATTTACTTCTCTAAATAAAAATTCTATGAGATTATAATGAAAAAATTATGAAAGAGTAAAACAAAAATATAATGGGCTCAGAGGGATGATATGAAAATGTAAGGAAAATTTAGCAATGGATAGCATGGGTCTGTCTTCATAAGTTGTCTAGTTTGAAATCACTAAACTATAAATGTTATGGACCAAAAATTACATATTAGATATTTTATTAGCAATCATGAATCACAACATTTAGAGATAATATCAAATTTTCAAATTATAAATATAGACTTAAGATTCATAAGCAAATATTTTCTAAATGATGGATATAAAAGTTGTACTAATAATAATACGTAGTAAGATAAGGGATGCATAGAAGATGAGAATGAGGTGGTCTAGACTTTTGCAAATGAAGCTGTTGGAGTAAGCTTATAGTGTTTAGGTTAAGACTAATAACTTAGCCATATTGGTTAGAAGCATGATAAAAAATTGACCTATCCTAATAAACATGATATAAAAAAGCAATTTATTTATCTTTAAATTAGAAAAATTCTATATGAATGCATACTTAATCATGTGTTAATGAATACCAGACCATGGGGGTTTTGATTATTAGCGAGCATTATTATAAATTTTTTCTAAGAGACGCAAAGAGAATATTTCTAATTTAAGTTCTCATGAGAGTTTGAATTTTAATTAAAATAGTTTCCTAAATTAATTTTTTTTAATTATTAATTTATTAGAGTTAAAAAATATAGTTTATCTGGAGATCTTAGCTCATATAATATGTATTCTAGAAAAGATACCCAAAGTAGTGAATAAGAGAGAAATTAGTAAAGCAATTTATAGATAAGCATAATAGAAAATCTAATGTGCTATTGTGGCATAAAAAGGAATAAATTAAAAATTGGTGTTGTTAGGTTTGGACGAACACTCCTTGAATTAAAAAATGTAGTGATCACTACATTCATACATAGTCCTAGTTTTATATAAGAAATATAATATCAATATGTATAAGTATAAGTTTCTCACTGCTTATGGTTATTATATTCTGGATCATGTTAGGTAAACCAATTTGTTTGGTGTTGGCATCATTTTTTATGCAATATATTTGGTAGGAGATTGTTTGAATCATACCATCAATCATCTTGAAAAACTGCCTTGAAGTCAAGCTTGTCCCCATTATATGACTATGGTGCTACCTTCTACAATAAGATAATGCATTGTATGTTGATAATTGAACTCACTTCAGTGAGTTTAGCACCATAGTTTTATGCATGTGGTTCCAAAGCACTCTTTGTTCTAACATTTATCATATCTTTTTAGTTGCAAGGTGTTATCTTTGCCTAATGCGTTGAGGTGCTCTGTGGCCTATATATTGGCTCTTTTTTTGCCAAGTGCACCATTGTGGCAATATCTCCAACAATGTTAAGATACAAATGTGATTCAACATTTGCTATGATCAATTAGGGCCATTTTCATTGGTTTATTGATCTAAAAACTATGAAATAAGCATAGCTAAATAAAAAGTGTATTTTGTTGTGCCTCATTAAATCTCTGTATAAATTCTATGTTCCATTAGATAACTTATATTGGTTTGGTCATAGGTTATGCCAATATCCTTAAACAAGCCTTGGTGTATCTTATGGTGTCTTGTTAAACTTCGAACAATATGTAGTTGAGTAAAAAAAATGATTGGGTAATATCACCATTACTTATAGCTTCTATGAATAATAAATTTTAAGAATAAATGAGGTTTACTTTAGAATGCATTAAACTAAGTTTGATGAGTGATGATGATTGAATGTTAACATTTTAGGTGTCAATTGTCACGACTCTACCCAGAACTTGAAATTAACTAAGATGGGTACAGACAGTCGGATGGGGTGAATTAAATTTTCTATATCCATCTACAATTTGACAGATGAAAGAGCCACTGTAATTTAAATTAAAGCACTACAAATAAAATTACCTCGTTGATGGTTGTTGATGTCTTATATAAAGGTTTTCTTGTCTATCACTCATCTTTTAATAATTTAATTAAATCTGAAAAGTTAGTTAAAACAACTATGAACTAAACGAGCCAACGAATACTCATACTTCTAAACTAAAGTAATATAAGGAAAAGAAAGAATAATATGCATGCCTCTTAAGCTTCTTTATAAATCAATATAAACATTTGATATGCCTGTAGGGAATTATATCTTTATCATATCAATATCATTTCATATCTATACAACAATCACAAGAGATGTCGTCTAAAAAATTATTTCAATTAAGACACATTAATATCAATATATTTTTTCTATTTACATGCATGATTATATCAGTGTTACCCCACTAGTACCATCAAAGGATGCTCCATCATAGTCAGTCAGTCATGCACATACAAACATGCATGCTAATGATTGATTGTTCATTCGGACAATTTGAGGAAGTATACGAGCCATGATACCTTAGAGGAGGAAGTGCATATCAACCATCTTGGTGCAATTGCTTTGGTATTAGAGCTCATTGTGGTCATCTCACACTTATTTAAAAGTGAGAGATGAGATGTAGACTAGCATCCAAAGTATTAAATACAACGATTGTATATTAGGAAGATTGATATTAGGCAAATTAATTAAAACAGATCTAATAACGATCATTTTTATATTAAAAACATTCCTAATTTGTATGCTTCTATTCTCAAGAAAGGATTATAACTAATTTTTTCTGTAGAATTGTAACCCTATTTCGGTCATTTTTTTCCTCTCTCCCCACATATTAATTTTGGAATAACCCTTTTCCGTGGACGTAGATGAATTCACGCCAAACCACATAAATCACACTATATTTAATCACTCACTTCGTGTGATTTTATTTTCCGCATTACTTTGCACGATACGTATTTGTTAAACAGACATCGAAAATAATTGAAGAAATGTAAGCTAACAGTAGAAGAGAAAGTCACAAATCTCAGTAACATAAATAATTATAATATGCAAAATTAATATTACATAATAAATAAATACCATGACCTATCAATATATTACATTTCATACCAATTAAAATCAATATATTATATCATAAAAGCTTGTTATGCATTTACTTTATAAAAATAACGCCTGTTATTGGCTCATTTAGAGCACCGAAAGTTGGCCAATGGCAAGCGTTTTTATTAGTGCAAGCTTTACTTTAAGCTGGTCTATATAGTACTCTAATTTTGATTTATTCATCCATTCATTCAAAAATGGGAGCTCCCAAAATGCTTCAACAAGAAGGAATGTAAAAGGCTTGTAATCATAAAGTGATGCAATATAAGAAAATTGAGTAAAAAATAATATTAAGTATTGGATATTTTTTGGTGCTTCTTAATTTTTTGGGTGGTTTGGTCTCTAAAGCATGTTTTATTTGTGTAACAAAGATTAGGCGCCACAATATTGTACGACATTGGTCAAACTGGGGTCAAACGTTCGGTATGGGACATCGAGTGATCGAATGTGTCGGTCAGAGTTGTCTTCCTGAAAGAAGAAAAACGAGTAGCTAGAATTATGCAGGAGAAATTTGGATGATCGGAAAACTAAACTCAGTTGGACAGTGATTAAAATGATTCTTAGAACAATAGAATTAATTACAATTCAAAATTTTCCTTCCTTGAAAATCTGTCGAGAAAAATAAGAAACATAACATATTTAAAGAGGTAAAGAAATTTTTTTAAGTTCTATGAAATCTACTAAATTTAAAAGACAAAAAATAAAAATTTTTATTCCTAAATAGTAATGATTATTAGATTTTTATTATATATATATATATATATATATATATATATATATATATATATATATATATATATATATATATATATATATATATATATATATATATATATATAAAGGCATCAATGAAATTTAATTTGGAGTACTAGTGATTCCAACAAGTAATCATGTTTGAATTGCATGAAAATACTTATGATTGCTTGTCATTTCTTAGTCAAAATATTCACCATCATAAGATTAATCTAATGTTGTGTATATATCATCAATCTTCAACTATAGGGAACATAAAAAATCTAATAAAATCTTATTTATTTGGTCTAAACTTTAAGAAATTTAAGTATGGACCATAGACATTTAGGTCCCATTCATTAGAATAGGTTATGGGAGGGGCCAACCTTGTCCCTTGATTGGTCCATTCCAATCCTAACTAATCTAATTTATATAGCTCATCAAACAATATCCATTTCTTGCATAATTTTGGGGATAAACATATAGAGTACCCAATAATTATGTCAAATCATTGGAAATTTGATAAAAGGATAAAGTATGAGTTGATATTTTATTGTGATTTCTTATAATTGTGTGAGAATTAAAAAAAAAAGGTATTTTGTAAATATTTTAAGTGCTAATATGTTTGCTTCTTTCATAAGAATATCGTTTTGACTATAATTTATTAGAATCACAGGGTCTGTTTGGGGACAGTTGCAACTTATTGATAAATTGTTGAAAAAATGCTAAAAAATAATCAATTGTTCAAAAAATTACAATGACTATTATAATGTATATATTTTTTATTTTTGAAAAGTAAAACCTTAGCTAAAAGGCTGTCATCACACCTAGCCAGGAACGTTGTGAAAACGCTGATTTCAACGGTTTGAAAACACAGCTTTTTTAATAAACTGTCAAAATGTTGTTTAGCCAAATCGATCGGGTGCGTTTTCAAAACGCACCGCACCAAATAAGCTGCATCAAACGGGGGTCATAATGTTAATTTATACAACAAGGTGATTGTTTTGATTATGTTGAATCCAATGTTGACATAAAGGTTTGACATAATATTACAAAATCAACATTCAACTTCCTCAAATCCCATGTATTTAGATATTCAATACCTAAACTTCAATTTCTTACATACATACCACTTTACTTATATATGTAAACAATGACATTATCTTTGATGTGATATGAAACATTTAGGTGGAGTAAATGTGAAATCAAGTACTCTTTAAATACTAAATATGTAAATACAAAAATATTAAATTAAATTATAATTCTATTAGCAAATTTCAACTTGTAGTGGTCACGGTATGACAAGTCCTATTTTATATTATATAAATTTTTTATGTTATTTGATATTATGACAACATCATGTGAACATCAAGAGACACGTTCGGATGATTTTTTTATTTTTTATTTTATTTTTAAAATGCTTAATTTATTTTTGGGGCATTAGAACACATCACCAAATTGTTATGTGTCAAATTATCTATTATTTAAACTTTAATTTTTTTTCATTAATACCACCTAAATCTTTTACACTATTTCAATTTTTTTTAAAAAGGATTTTTTTTTCTCATGTATATATTAGATGATTATATACGTAAGATTATGCATTCGATATGTAATTACATAGGAATTGAGCTGCTAGGGCTGAATAGCCTCTTGTTTTTGTAGGAGATGTATTGATGGAATAGTCATTCGTTTTCTCATTACTAAATATTAAGTTTATTAATCCCATCAAACGAGAGTTTTGTTTGATGGCGTCATTAATTCACATTTAATCACGCTACTAAGTCGTTCACCAGCCCCACCAGTAATCACTTGACCACACTGTTGGTCATCTCCATAGCTAGGATCTCCTCCTTTCCATCTTTCACCATAGCTTTCCATCTCCTTCACCACTACCTCGCTTTCGTGAGCCCGCCACCATTGTATGGTATGCATGTAAATATTCCTTTTTCATAAATACATTTTTAAAAATTTTTTTTTTGACAATTTAATTATTTGATTGAAATTATTATCATAACATTTCCCAACCATTTCTTTATTTAGACAATGCTTACTATGGCTTATTCACTCAAAATAAAAAAAAAATAAGGGAAAATCATTTTATAAATACCTTTGAAACGACTATCCTAAACAAAATTGTAGAGAAGTGAGAATCCACCTCGAGCCTTTCAATAAAATGACAAATAAGTTACATCTTTTCCCTTAGCTATATTTTCCCTCTTTCTCCTCTAACCTTTCCTACCCTAGCAAGCCCCTTCTTATAGAATCCGACTGGTGGGATTTTCCCTCATGCTACAGTGATAATGGAGGGAACTTGAGGCGTGTGGAGGAAGGATGATGGCTCACTTGTGCATTCCCTGCTCTGATTCGATATTGGTGGTTATTTGTAGGGACCGATTTGGTATTTCTTTGTTTAGTCCCTCTCAAGCTGGGAATCTTGTTAGAGAATCAACTTATTTGAAAGAAGTATGTGTCTGGAGGTAGGCAGTGATTTTGTGAATATGTTGGCTACTTAGTCAACGAACATGATATGGTGAACTATGATCTCTGCATTTTTGATGTGATCCCTAATGAAGTGGTAGTCCACTTCAGTATGTTTGGTTCTAACGTAGAAGATAGGGTTGTGTTCCCGTGCCATGGCTGAGGTGTTGTCACTATAAAGTGATGTTGGCAGAGGTTTGGAGATTGTTAGTTCCTGTAGTAGACATTGTAGCAAAGGATGTCAGTTGTAACTAAGGACATGGCTCTATTTCTGCTTCGACAGATGATCTTGTGATGGTTGATTGTTTCTTTGTGGACTAAGAAATAAGGTTCAAACCAAGAAAAATGCATAATCCTGTGATAGATCTGCTGCCATTTGGATTGGTGGCCCAATCTGTATTTTGTGTAAGCTCTGATTATCAAGTCCCTTGAGACAATTGGTACTCTGTGATTGCAGGTGTCGTTGAGGCAGTGTAGGAGATGTTTGAGGAGTTGGTTGTGGTGTGTTATAAGTTGATGCATGCGTTGACTGAGAATGTTTACTTTGTAACTTATGTCTAGGCGTGTGATTGTGAGATATTGTAGGGAGTTGACAGATTGATGAAATTGTTGTTGCTCTATATGGAGGGTGGTGTCGGTGATAGTGTGTGTGGATGAGGGGAGTGGAGTGAGAACATGTTTGGAATCATTCATTCCTATGGTATGGAGGATATATGATAGTTATTTGGTTTGCTCGATAAAATATTTAGTAGATGTGTGACGAACTTGGAGTCCTAAGAATTGGGATATGGGACTGGGTCTTTTGACGTGAAGCTGGCTTTCTAAATTTTGAAGTAGAGATGCTGTGTGACTTAGTGATTTGCATGTGATAAGGATGTCATCGTCATAGACTAAGAGGAATATTTTGATTGTTGTTTGGTGTAATTATGGAGTGATTGATCGGTTGTGCTAAGTGCAAGTATTGGCTATATATGTAGGTGCAGAAGGTAGAGTACCATTGCCTTGGTGCATGTTTCAGTACGTATATTGCCTTGTGTTGTTTGTAGATGAGTTTCAGGTGCTATTTGTCTTTTAATCCTAGTGGTTGTTGCATGAAAGCCATATCTTCAAGCATGTCGTGAAGAAAATGCATTTGACACATTTGGTTTTTGAGCCTCCCATTTGTGTGTGGTCACAAGAGCTAACAACTTGATTATTTTTGTAAATTCTGCTACTAGGTTTAATATCTTGTTGTAGCTTATTCATGTTGATTATGTACACCCTTGATCTACTAAGCGTGCCTTGTATCTGGTAATGATGTCGTATGAGTGTTATTTTGCTTTGTATGTCCATTTGCAACTCAGAATGGTATATTTATGGGTGTTGGTACCGGGGACCATGTTCCCTATTGTTGAAGTGCTAGAACTCAGTAGACATGGCTTGACATCTGTGTGCAAACTTGTTGGCTTGGGACTAGGAAGTGAGGTCTATTGGGTTCACTGTGTGGATGAGGTCATGGATTTTTCTTGGTTTAGGGAATCCTATTTTTGTTCTTGTCACATTGGGTGAGCTTGTGGGTATTTTTTAAGTGGAGGATGTGTTGTTGGTTTTTGTGTCGGTGTTTGATTCAGAGATGGTAGATTATGTTGGGTTTGGGTTTCTTGCATGTGTGAAGATATAATGGTCGTGGGGTTGTGTAGTTTTGATGTTGAATTAGTAATGATAGTGGTGGTTGTGGTGAAGCGTGTTGTGTAGTTGGGTGTTGTGGGTTTGGTTGTTGAAATGGGAATGAAGTTTCAATAAAGGTGACATATCTAGAGATGTTGGTTTTGTTTATGGAGGGGGCCCAGCATTTATATCCTTTGTATTGAAGATTTTATCCTATAAATGTGCATAGAGAGACTTTGGGTTTAAGTTTGTTTGTCATTTGTGGTTTCTGTCAGGGAAAACAAGCTCATTCAAATGTAGGGAGATATTTATACGTTGGTTATTGAATGTAGAGGAGTTCTTAAGGGGACTTATTATGAGTTGTTATAAAGGGAATAATATTTATAAAATGGATTACAGTTAGAATTTCTTTCATCCAAAAAGAGTGTGGTAGATGAACCACATTCAATAGAGTTCTTGTTGTTTCAATAATGTTCAAGTGTTTGCATTTCGCCAAGCCATTTTTTTATGGTGTGTATGGGCATGAGAATTAATGTTTTATGTTATTGTTTTGGAGACATTATCTTAGTTGGTGAGAAGTATATTCTCCTCTGTTATCATTGGGAGGATTTTTATTTTTGTATTGAAGTTGTTGATTAGATACTAGTGAAGATTGATGAACTATGTTGTGGTCCTTGATTTTCTATGCATGAGAAATATCCAACAAAAGTGTGAATGAGCAACTATAAATGATACGTAATATCTATATCCATTTATTGAAATTAAAGGAAAGGGTCCCCATACATCAGAGTGAACAAGTTCTAAAATATTATAAGAAGTATTACTAGTAGGAAAAGCTAATATATGATTTTTGTTATGGTGGCATGCCAAGCAAGTTGATGGAGAGGCGGAGAAGCATAGTTGATGGAATTATTTGAAGAAGATTGACAGTGTTTGATGGTGAGGATGACCAAGTCTTTGATGTCAGTTGATTGAGGAAGTGGAGGTGTGAAGAGCTTTAGTTGCATACAGACCCTCCCTAGCAGTTCATGTAAGTAATGTCTTTTGCATTATCCCATCTTGTATATAATAGTTTTTAGCATCAAAAGATAGAATGCAATTTTTTTTCTTGGGAAATTTTTGTACTGAAAGAAGGTTTTAAGAGAGATGAAGAACATGATAGAGAGATAGAAGACTAAGCTTACTTGTGGGGGTGGGAAGGATGCTCGATCCCATACGAGATATGTTTGTGAACTGACTGCCACCTATAGTAACTTGTTCTGCACCTTGATATGGGTTTGAGAGATGTAAGTTTTCTAGATGTTGTGTGAGGTGTGATGTGATACATGTGTCAAGAATCCAAGATTGATTGTTTATGTTGTTAGTTATTGTGAGTGTTGTATGGTGTTGAGGTTTACTTGGTTTGTATTGTAGGTTAGCCCTGAGCCAATTGTGTGATGCTGAGTGGGTTGGTTTGAGGCAGATTTGACAAGTTATTTATTGTTTGGTTTTGTGTGATTTGGTTTGATATTTGGAGGATTGAGATGATTAACCTTGGTTTTGTAGTTGATTTTGACAAGTTACTCTGATACCTTGTAGAAAAGGGAGAAACCTTCTCGATCCTTTCAATATATGGACGGATCAGTTACATCTTTTCCCTTAGCTACCTTTTTCCACTTTCTCCTCTAACCTTTCCTACGCCAGCAGACCCCTTCTTATAGAATTCTCCAAACAGGATTTTCCCTCATGCTAAAGTAACAATGGTGGGAACTTGAGGCACATGGAGGAAGGAGGGTAGGCTCAATTGTGTGTTCCCTGCTCTGATTAGATTTTGGTGATTATCTGTGGGGACCAGCTTGGTATTTCTTTGTTTAAATATTTCATTGCCTCGCTTTGAGAATTTGCTTTATGAATTCCAGAATTCTTCTTCTTTCTCACAATGAAAGTGTATTTTTTTTCCCTCAAAAACAAAAAGAAATTTATTCTGCATTTTTTTCAAGTTTGATCAAGATATATTATCTACAATAACATTAGACTTTAAGAGAATATGAAGGAATTTATTAAAAACATATCCGTGTAAAATCTCTAAAATATAATTACATGCAACAGAATCTAAAGATAAATTTGTTAATAAAATTTACATAAAAATCACAATATTTATTTATTTGCATATCTAACACATAAAGTTCGACATCATATTCATAATGATTATGTGTAAGTAAGAATTGGCTGGTATGTATGTAAGAGCCCCTAAAACTTACGCCAAGCGTATTTCACTTTAAAGAAACTACCAATAGTTATCTTTTTTATGCAATATCAAAAATTTAAGTGACATGTATGTAAATACAAAAATGTAGCGGTTAGATCTGTAAACTAATAAGAATTGTATGGTATGTAAAGTCACTTTTCCAACATTTAGAATATCACATAACTATAAAGAATTTTCTCATATCCAATAGGCAAATCATAGGCATATGACCCATTACCTATCTTTAATCTACCTCAAATCAAAATCTTTTGATACATAAAAAGAATGGTGCTCAATGATTTACTTGAAAGGCATAAGAAGAAACACCATCTCCAAATCTTCCTTGTCTTCTTTGAAGTGCTCACCATGCATGTGCTCTTTTTGAAGAATCAATTTATTATTTCATTCATGAAATGTGGATTCCACTGCCCACTGTCTCCCCCACTACTTTCAATCTCAACCATATATTTTCTACTAATGAATAAAAATAAAAAAATTTCATATATTTTCTGTCATTAAAAGAGAAAGTTCTTGCAAAAAAAATAAAGTAAAAATAGAATTTTTCACTTACAAGCTTTGTCCATCAACCACTAAATGGGAATCAATGTCTACTTGACAAGACAATCAACCAATTGGGAAGCACATTGTTGTTCTATGTAAGGGAATGGTCCTAGCAAATTTAGCTTGATTGAATATATATATATATATATATATATATATATATATATATATATATATATATATATATATATATATATATATAAGTTAAGAAGATGATATTTTTTATGCAATATGACAAATCTTGGTGATATAAATATAAAAATGGAGTTTAGGGGTTGATGTGTAAATACATAGAAATTGGGTGGTATGTTGTAAATGGCCTAAATGAAGATAATGCTGTGTGAAGTATTGGGACTAATATATTTAACTTTGCTTTTTATTATGTGTTGTATCGAGAATAAAGTTAATACTAATGATGAACTTCAGTGTGCTGATCCAGCATTTAAATTAGAGCTTTTCTTAACGAATAAACTATTAGTGTTGTTTGGTTGGTTTGCTGCATGAAGAATATACTATAAAAGAGATATAGTGTATTTAATATATATATATATATACATTTCGCTTGTAAAGTAACCGTAAGAACTTACATTGGTTTGGATGAAAAGATGAAATTTATGTAAAAGTTGCTAGACCATAGTGGTTCACTACCAAAAAAGAAATAAAAACCTTTTTTTTTTCTGCAGCGCTTTTTTTAAGCTTTCGCAACACTCATAAACCTACTAATTGCTTGTTGCAGCAGAAGCAATGTATTTATTTAGGGTGTGTTTGGGGCAGCTTGTGCGTTTCAGGATAAGCTGCTTATTCTGAAAAGCGGGTTGCGGGGTTCGGCCCGCAACCTGCTTTTAGTGTAAAAACATAAACGTGGTTTCGGATAAGCTGGTGAAACGCACGAACCAAAAGGTACAGCGGCCACCCTCACTTATAAGCAGCCCCAAACGGGCCCTTAGTGTCGTTAAAACTTTTTGTAGGAAGCGGCGAGAAAGTGTATCTGCAACAATATATCTGACAACGCTTATATGTGTTGCGACACTATAAGTTTGCAACGCTGGTAATATGAAGAAAAATTACTTAAATTTTAAGAATGTTGCGGTGCTTATAACCGCTTGTATAATACATATTAAAAAAAATTTATTTTCCTTTGTTTATATTTTCACACCTGTTACACTCAAAATAATGCATGATTAATATATACAATAAAAGTAAAAAATAGACATTCACAAGAATACACTCGTTCTGCAGACATCAAAGAAATACTAATTTATAGCATCCGTATTTTCTTCAAAACAACATAGTTATCTTTCGATTGTATCAATCCAAGAAAACTCAAAACATACATATTCAAGCAAGAGTATCAAGAAAGGAATTCTATGTACATATGAGATGAAATATAAAACAAACTTTGTGTTAACATTAAACTCATACCACCCCAACAATTGAAGTTTCAATCTATCTGGTCAAAATTGATAAATATTCAAAGAGGTCATAAATAACTAAATATATTAATCAAAACACAAAGTTTCATAAAACCCTTGCATGACAAACATTCATAATAAAAAGCATAACATAAAAGATAAGAAACTATTCTACAAAAACAGTGCTAATATAAATAAAGCATAGCATAATTGAATGTTAAATTCATATCATCCCCCCGTGATATCAGACGTCAGAAGCATTATCATTGCAAACTTGCAAGTAAGACTTACATAATTAATTATTAATATTATTATAGCTAATTATAGAAATAAAATGCTTACCGAATTTTATCCACTTGGTGGTGGATAATTCATCTAAATCTGATGCATGAACTGTCACATTTTAGATCATATAGTCTGCATCTCTTTATCAAATTTATTGTCTTACCTAGTAACTCGACGGAAGCTACTTTCAATGCTACTTTCGCCCTGAGTAATATTGCTATAAGGAAAATAACTACTTGGAATACACCAAAAATTTGTGTACGTACTCTATCAGGTTGTTCAGGCCCCATAACTGTTAGAAAAACCCTCTCATTTCTTTTTATGTTTCTTTTTATGTTTCAATCTTCTAATATTAAAACTTCTTCACTAAGTATTGCATATGCTCTGATCTAAATTATCATAAATAAAAATTTTACAACCAAAGTGAAAAATTAATTTGAATTTGCTCATAATTAAGTTAAATAAATGTTACCTATCTCATTTGGAGACACTCTCCATAGTAACAATCTATCTTGAATTGCCTTAAACAAAAAACATTAGTCTAATTAGTTTATAATTTAAACTTGACAATATGTTAGAGAGAACTTAAATATGATGCCAATTCTTTTTGTCTCCACACATAATTGATACGAGATCAATTTTATGGGGACATAACTACTCATTAGCATTCTTAGTATTCTTTGCTGCTTTTTCTTAAAACAAATACATTTATTATATTATTATAAATACTACCTAAGGAGTTAAATTATACTTCTCACTTAAATCATCTAGTTTTGACCATTGTGCCACAAAATGACACCATTATAATGCATCCATGTCCTCAAGGACATCCTCCAGTATTTCTCCAATCGGACGACTATCCCAATGCTCAGCCTTCAAGCTTGCCTTATGATTACACAATTTCACAGCAAGAGAACATAGAATTTAATGTCGTATGCAGGAAATTTAAATTTAAACTACGAAATTAATCACATATAGAAGACTTATTTAGCAACAAAATAATATCATAATTTTATTCGATTCATGAATTTACCTCAATCTCTGCTAGCATCTTCTTCTTGAAGGGCTCCATAACTTCTTTCCTCCAGTTTGAGAATAATAAATGCGCTAAAACTAAATCTCTGGCAATGACACCTATATATGACCCAAGTACATCATACTTGAGGATGTTGCAAAGTATTATGTTATCATTAATATCAATATGAACTCGTGTTTCTGGTGGTAAATTTTGAAAGACAGCATAGTTTGTGCGCCCCCTACGTCTCATAAAAGCTCCTTGCTCATCTAAGAAAAGATTGATAAAATTAACTAGATTATTAGAATATTGCTTGTATAAACTAAGCACATATAATTGATAAGATTACATCACACACTCAAAATCCAAACTCCATCTTCTAATTGTGGCGCATGTTGTTCGCTATAATCTTGTTCCTCTGACTCACTGTGTGGTAGAGTGGACCGTGTTTTATGTGTTCTGCTACTTTTTCCCTTTCTTGACCCACTTTTGGAAATTAATTTTTTTGCACGACTTAATGATGAATTATTAATAACAAATATGGCTAATGAATAATAAAAGTGCAAATTAAAATGAAATAAATAAGGCTATTTATAATAAACTTATAAATTAAAAAAATAAACACATATATATTTATAAGATCATAAAGTGCAAATTATAACAGAAAACAAATAAGAATACCAATAATAGAATGCAAACTAAAATATGAGCTTTAACTTGTAGGTTTTTTTAAATTAAGTGTTTATAAATTATAAATTTACATCACATACCAGAAAGTGAAACCCCGTCTTCAAGCCGTGGTTTATGCAGTTCATTGTAATGTTTCTCCACAGACTCACCAAGCGGTGGAGACTGAGTTTCTGGTGCTCGATTTCTTATTTCATTGCTTATCTCACCTCTGCAAATTACAATTTTTGTACGTCTTATTGATGAACCACCAGTCATTCCTACAAACTGAACTGAAACAAAAAATGCTAACTATGATAAAAGTGAAAATTATTAAAGTAAACACATATATTTCGTAAGATAATAACGTGTAAATTAGAATTGTGAACAAATAAGGCTATCACTAACAGAGTGCAAATTCAAATATGAACTTTAATGTGTGAGTTTTTTTAAACTAAGCATTTATAAATCAGATGGTCACACCACATACTAGAAAGTGAAACCCCATCTTCAGGCCGCAGTGCATGTGGTTCATTGTAATCTTGCTCAATAGGCTCTCCAAGTGGTGGAGATTGTGTTTCCTGTGCTCGGTTTCTTCTTCCTTTGCTTACCACCTCTACAGATTACATTTTTTGTACGTCTTACCAATGAACCACCTGTCATTTTTGCAAATTGAAATTAAATAAAAAAGGCTAACTGTAATAAAAGTGAAAATTATTAAAGTAAACAATTATATTTAATAAGATAATCAAGTGCAAATTAGAATAGTAAACAAATAAGACTATCATTAATAGAGTGCAAATTAAACTATAAACTTCAATTTGTAGGCTTTTTTAAACTAAGCATTTATAAATCAAAAGGTAACACCACATACCAGAAAGCAAACCCCCATCTTCTGACTGTAGTGCATGTGGTTCATTGTAATCTTGCTCCTCAGACTCACCATGCGATGGAGACTGTGTTTCATATGCTTTGCTTCTTGTCTCATTTGCTCTACTTCGAATGGAAATTACCTTTCTTACACATTTTGGTGAACCACTAGCCATTCCTACTAATTAAAATGAAACAAATAAGACTAATAATAACAATATGCAAATGAAAATAAACAAAAAAAAGTAAAGAAAAAATGATAGTGCAAATTACCTCTAATCTTCTATGACTAAGATTGTAATTATTACAAAAAATAAGCATTAGAACAAAAAAAAAATCACAATGAATGAAAACATTAGATTCAAAACGTCACCAATTTCTTCTTCGAATAAACAAAAATCAAATCCATAAGAAGTATGGAGAGGCCCACAAACTCCACTTTTTTTTTTATCTTCAAACAAGAAAATGAAACATAAGTAATGTGATATGCTAATAAATGAACATAACAAAATGAAGCAAACTATTGAAAATGAACAAAGTTACATTTTAGTTAATTGCCTGAATATTTCTTGTTGTCTTACATTAAATTTGTACGACATTCTAATGATACATCTCTAGGTTTGACAAAAATAATAAAATTCCAATTAGTATTTCGAGAGTCTTGTTGTAAAAAACAAGTTCTACTTGAGATGAGAAAATTAATGGCTCACGCTCAAGTTTCCCTCCAGTGTGAATTAAATGTGAGAAATTCACTAAAAGACTTCTAAATTGATCTAACTTTGTATCATTTGCATATGGACTTGATCATTCACATTTGAATAACACAATTCAAAATAAATCAAAATAATTTAAGTCAATGATATCAGTCAACCTCCCATAATAGCAAAACCTCTCAACTTTTATAATGTTAACGACATCATAATTTTGAGTCATCCTATTTTCATCGGGATCTCTAGTATGAAAGCCGTATCCATTTATAAAAAGTTCTTTATGTTTTTTTTTTTTCTATTTTATTAAGACCATAGTAAACACCTTAAGTTCATCACTTTGCGATGTATCATAGCGCATAACCTACAAGACAATAAATTTATCAAAAAATATTTATTTTGCATGTTGAATAAATATGAAATATTAAAAACTTACTCTATCGTTAAATCAATAATGAAAGTTTCCATTCACAAGCTTCTCAAGATCATAAGGTGTGAGATGTGTATGTTGACGTCTTTTTCTTTTCTCATTGTCTATGAAATTTTCTCTAAAAGTTATAATATTATCAGAGTGACGAAGCACTTATATGTGTGCTTGAATTAATGATGTCATCCAATACAACAAACGTAAACTTACCTAAAGGCATTGCACCACTAGAAAACTTAAAAGATAAAAAAATCTCAGTTGATTTAAGCAGAACATCAAATCCCTCTAGATACTTAGAACAAAAAGATATTGCATCCTCAGCAATATAACCCTCCGTAATGTTGTGCTTTATTGTTAATGTAAGCTTTTAATAATAGAAAAATCATATTCACATATACAATTTGTGTAAGTAAATAAAAAAATTAAAATTTTTAAAAATAATAATCACAACTTACCTTTCAAATGGGTGCATTTACCTATACTGCACATGATCGATAAGTTTTACTTCAACTAAATGAACAAGTAAATGAATCATAATTTTAAGAACGAGGGCAAGAAACATTTCTCCATTTGGCATAGTGTCAATACAATGTTATTCTGTAACTTTTCCAATTTACTTGGATCAATGATCTTAGCGCATATTGCTTTTAAAAATTTTGATATTTTCACTATATTACTCATTAATACATCTAAAGGAGCAGAACATGTCAATGCAATTGGGAGGACATCTTCACTAAAAAGGTGACAGTCACAACTTTTTAAAACTATTAATTTACATTTGTTGATGTTTACAACTCTAGAGATATTTGACGCATAGCCTTTGGGGACTTTCACTTTCTTAAGGAGTTCGAAAAGCATCAATTTTTGTTTCTTTGATGCTATGAACATTGTTGGCGACAAAATGCATCAACCATTCTCATTAACAAAAGAATCCAAATCAATCCTCACTCCAATGTCACTTAAATCTTGTTGCGCCTGTGGATTATCTTTGGATTCATCAAGATCCAATAAAGTCACAATAATTTTTTCACAAATATTCTTGTTATGTGCATGACATCTTAATTGTGTTGTAATATGTTGTACTTCCAATGATGTAAACAAAAAAAAATGCCTTTTTTTCTTCCATATGATTGAATTTTGCAACTGCTCACGCATCATCATAGTGTTTTCTTTTTGCCTTTATTGTCTTTGTCAAAAGTATTCTGTAAGTCAAGAACTTCTGAAAAAATTTGACAACACCTCATTTGATGTGGTGCAGTTCTCATCTCCTCCGTGTTATCAAACTTTTCTTTTTATCAATGAATTATGTGATTAGGAAGTAGCTAACGACGATTGCACATGTATGAATTCTTTTAAATCTTATACAACCATAAAGATTCTGTATTTTTGGCATAGCAAGGTCAAGCAAATCTATCTTTAATACCCCATTCAGATAGCATGGCATATGCTGGAAAATCATTAATTGACCTCCTTAGCATTGCACACCTATTAAAATTTTGTTCACCAGCACCATCATAGCTTGGTACTCCATGTTATAATTCAATAAGTGCTGGTATTAATGGTTGTAAATAAACATCAATATTATTTTCAAGACCTGTCTCTCCAGATATGATTGTAGATAGAATAAAAGATGTATATTCCATTCCAATTCAATGAGACATGTTATAAGAAGTTAAAATGATAGACCAAATGCAATATACACTACTCATGATCTTGAAAGGATTAAAATCATTTGATGTCAAGACAAGCCGAATATTATGTGGGTCCAATGCAAAATCAGGATACTTTGTCGAAAGATTTCCATGAATCTCCAATCAATTGAGTGTCGTAACAAACCATCTTTATTTCTATGTTTATAATGTCAGATCATCTCTTCTGAAGTTTTTTTTAATAATTTTGAACAATCCTTGTAACCTTGGAATCAATGGGAAGTATCGAATAATTTTTGCTGACTTTATATTTGATTTCTTCCTTTTGCCATTTTTTTTTTTTTTGAATTATGGCACATCTCAAAGTTCCACAAATATTACATACTTCTTGATTCGCTTTGTCTTTCCAGAATAATATGCAATCATTAAAGGAAGCATCACATTTTGTATATCCAAGATTAAATGCTTTCATTAGCTTTTTAATCTCACAAGTATTCTTTAGTAATAATGCTCGATCCGGAAATGCATCAATTAACAACTCGAGCAACATATCAAAAGATCTTGCAGTCAAAGAGTTCAAACACTTTAAACGCAATAAGTGTAATAGAAAAGATAATTTTGTGAATGTCTTGCACCCGGGATATAAATATTTTTCCGCAACTTCTATATTTCTTGAATTTTATAACATAATATGTTTAATCTAAATTAAGCTAATCATGTTCAGCACTTATGCTAGTTGTGATATTGTTCGAATTAAATGCATGATTGCTATGTATGCAACAAGCGACAAGCAGTGAGTGGCAGCGACGGTAGGTGAGTGGCAGTAGGCGTAGAGGCAGTGATGATAGGTGATAGAGGACAGTTGGCAAGGACGGTGGCGATATGCGATCAACAACGGAGAGCAACCAACTGCCAGCCAAGTGACGACAATGTTAGTGACAACATACTACAATTTGCTATGTATTTGAAAAGTATCAAAATCAAACAAATTTGGAATATACTACTCTCGAACTGTATAATGAATTTCAATTGCACCAGAATTTTATATTACATTTCATTTTCATCAAACCAAATATGAGAAATTTGAAAATCCTTATATTTGTTTACTTTACACAACTAATGCAAGGAACCAAACATTGCCTAAAGTACTTAGTTTTTATGCTTAAATGTTATGTCTATATTATTTAAATTTTTTATGATTGCTCAATTTAATTTTTCAACTTTTTAACGCAGTGCTAATTTGTTTATTTTGAAGAAAATTGGGGAAGGGAGGTTTGCATGAAGGAATTCCTGAATTCTTAGGATCGACCTTATTTGCTTGAGTTGGTTTTAAAGAAGTCAAATTTAGGCGCTTAAGGCCATTACTTAATGCATATTAAGAAAAACAACCCAAACAAAAAGACATATGAACTACTATGATTTACAAAATCTAACACTCATGTGATATTTTTGAACAATTGACCGACGTACTTACACATGCCACAATCAAATCATTGAGAATTTAATAAAGAAAAGAAAAATATGGGTTGGAGTCTTATCATGAATCTTGATACTTGAGTGAGAATTTGAAAAATGGATGAAAAATGATGTTAGATTTGTAAATAGCAATGTTTTTGGGAGATATGTGTGTAAACAGCCCATTAAAAACTAAACAAAGATAAACACAAGAAGAACTCATCTTTCTCTCAACAGCCATCAGAATATATTACCTCCAGATGAGTAATCTAAAGGACTGCTAAACTCTCCAAAACCAAGCCAAAAGTACTCCTTGATGAATGTATCTTTAAATTACTCAAGATCTATTGAAGCAAAGAACATGGAGAGGAGGAATCAAATCCTTCACAAGATTATGCAGAGAATTATAAGAAAAAAGCTTTAGTGTGTAGGAATACAAACCTTCTTTTTTTTTGGAAGTTTTTCATAAATACACTCAATTCATATTTGCTTGCATGTCCAACTTCTAATATTCATGCAAAGGTGTATTTCACTTTTTAAAAGTTAAAATAACATTATTTTTTAGGGGAGATGAAAATATTTAGATAACATTATGCCTAGACTTCTAGGGGTAGATAGTATTAAAATCAAGATCTTCTCAGAGATCTCTCCTTCAAAGTCAATTGGTTGTATGGAGGATGATTGAAAGTCTCCATTCTGAGCAATTTGTTCATTTGGCCCGTTGTGCTCGGCCATGCATACCCGACCTTATAGCTTCCGGCATATGTTCCTTCATACTCAGTTGGGGTACTCGGTCGATTTTTCTTTGAGGATCGACCTAGTGTTTGAGTTTGCCTCATCTGTCATCCGTGTTTGCGTTGTTTCTTTGATGGGTGAGGCAAAAAAGTCATCATTCTTATCTTGATTTATTTCTTTAATGGGCATGTGTTGTGAGTGATAGCCAATCACAACATATTTAGTTGCAAGTATAATGGTATTAATGAGTACATTATGGGATGATAAAGATGTTATTGAATTAAATGTTTATCTTTTCATTAAGTTCTTGTTAGAACTAACAAATGCTTATTATAAGAATCAAAATGCTTGGTAGAGATGAGTGGGAAGTGGCTTTTCCCTGCAAAGATATTCTAATCTTTACTCTGATTTGTAACTTCATCGAATGAGATCTCCCAAATTTATGACTAATTAAACTAAGGAATCAAAAATTTTTAGAATCCTTAAACTCTTTTTTCACATTCCTGCGGATTAATAATTGTAATTTTAAATAACCATCTCAATATATAAAGGTTTTTTTGCTTATTTTTTCAAATATTTAAATCACTGTTTCTGTTAACCTGCTAAAGTTTTATTTCATTGCTTTAGCAAAAGACTTTGATCCAAAGAATGATGTAATCTCTCAGATACAATGAGATAGCTCTAATGGCAAATTCCTTATGGAAGAAGGCCACAAATCTCTCTATTTTTTTTTCGGACTTTTTGGATGATTGAGTACGTAGCACTTGACACATTGCTATTTAGAAATTTAGCATTCAAGCCATATTTTTTAACTTTCAAAGTCATGTAATGAAATGTCTTACAGTTAAACCATTGCTAATCTAATAAAATAAAGAATTTGAGTTGGGATTTTATTGTGAATTTTGATATTCGTGATAAAAAATGAAAATGAATGCAAGAGGGTGCTAAATTTCTAAATTAGAATATTTATGGAACTGTCCCCAATTTTTTTAGACAGCACCAAAGAGAATAAAAGTTTCAACTTTCAAGACACAAATTCTAGCATCAAATAATCATAACATGTAGTATTGCATAACCATAAATATAAGAGCATTAGGATGTACATGATTAGATAAAAAAAAAATACCTTATAATCACTATATTCTCAAATCCCTTTCAAGTCTCTTTCATAACCTAGGAAGAAAAACCAAAACTCTCTCCTGATAACCTCAATCACATGCATCCCTCCTCTTTATCAAAATTTAAAATTGGCACTCATCTAGTTTAATTTACATCATTATTTCACTATTTGTTTTGATTCTTAGGATTTTTGTGTGTTGGAAGATTCATGGTGGTAGAGTAATAATTTAAATATATTTCTGTTGCATGAAAATCCAGTATACACACGTATTAAAAAAAATTAGCAAGATAAGACACCAACATTCTATGGAAAGGGTTCAAAGTAATCCAATGTATGTTTGCAAGTATAGGAGTTAGTCATTCTCTCACAACAAAGAGAACGGGGTTGAAATTTTACACTTAAAAATAAATTTGTCTTCATATAACATGAAATATACAAGTGTTTGGAAATTAATCAGCAATAGTTGTTGCGTGGCTCCAATGATTGTAAACAGTGGTTGTTGAAGGTCGGTGGTCAGTAGCAACATGTGATGATGGTGAGCAGTATTCGGCTATACAAAAATCAATGGTCGATAGTGATTAGCAGCTACAGAGACCGGCAATTACTCATCAGTTCTTCTACCTAGAGCAGGCTTTAGAATTTCACTTTTGATTCACTTCTTATCTCTCATTCTTCCCCCTCAAGTAAAGAGAGGGACTTTTTATAGCATTTTGTGGAGATCAATTTTTGTATTTTGGCTCATAACTTTCTTAACTGTCTGATTGGACGACCTATGTTAATCCTTCTTGATCATAAGTGATTATTTAATGATTTGGGTGTCTTGATATTAGGCTCGTTGGATTCCTCTTATCGAGACACTCAATTCAACATCATATGTCAGTCCAATAGCCCTGAAATAACATTCGCGGTTCCACTTCAATAACCTTCGTGTGCAGCACACGTGACGGTATATTATTAGAGTCCACATGTAGAGCTACGTCCTGAGTCCGGACATAAAATTTTTCAAATTAGAATGGTGATAAGAATCATTACAAGAAAAAAATATAATATGAATAATTACATACATAGCATCTGAAACATTGTTATTTATGAAATTTAACATCTATGTGCTATTTTTCCAACTAACGAATCAATATATTTATGTGTTTCACGATCAAATCATTAAGAATTTACTAAAAATGAAAAAAAAGGCTGAGATTTTATCATGAAATTTGATATCTGAGTGAGAATATGATAAATCAATGAAAGATGATGCCAGATTTATAAATAGCAATTTTTTCGGTGCTATGTATGTATTATATAACAATGAAGAGGAGTATTACAGAAAAAACATAAATCAAGATAAACAGATTATTTGAAAGGATTATAGTTGGGGAACATTTCCAAACTTATTTTCCAAAGTTATGTTATTTATAAGGGGCATTTACATGCATACCACCCAATTCCTATATATTTACATATCTAACACCTAAATTTTACTTTTTACATTTATACCACCCAAAACTTTCCTATCACATAAAAAATATCATCATTTTAACTTTTAACAAGTGAAATACACCTTTTAATGTCTAGTTAAGATGGCATGCATGAATAAATATGAACTTACCTGTTGGATATATAAATACATAGGAATCGAGTGGAATGCATGTGGATCTTTTTGTCCGAAAACCCTTGGAACAATAACATTTGTATAGAAATTATAACTATCGAAGAACTCCCGCAAAGAGTTTTTCCTAAGATAACAAAATAAATAGCTGCTAGAAAATTAGTTGGTGCAAGTGGTCCAGAATCCGGAGGCAAAGCTATGTTCGGACAACCAACGCGATACACCGGATGGAGCAGAGGAGAAAAAAAGAAACTGCCCCAGGTGTATCGTGTCAATTGTTCGTACGTAGCTTGTGTTCGGACTGCGGACACAATATTTTTACCGAGCAAAATGCCTTGGAATAGTGCAAATGTTGGGAGGTAGTTGCATTCATAGATATAAGAAAAATTATATGACAAATATCGCAAAAAAGGCAAACTTTTTTTGCAAATTTCCTCAAGGATTTTTGACAAAATTTTCATTGATAAAATATGCAAAACATAAGTTTGAAATGTTTGATGAGTTTTCATCCAGAAATATGCCAGAAACTAATGCTTTATCGATGATCTGAACGAGTCCTTTCTCACCTTTGATGCAGATTGTTGAGGCTACATTGATGCTTCTATATAGAGTCAAAGTCTCAATCCTTTCATATATAAGTAAAAAGGGTAAAGCACCCAAAAAGATTTCTATTTACAATCAAACATCCTCTTTCATTCATTTTTCAAATTCTGACTCAAATATCAAAATTTATTATAGAACTGGAACCCATATTTTTTATTTTTATCAACTCCTCAATGGTTTGATCATAGCACACACAAATACATTGATTCGGTAGTTCAAACATATCACATGGGTGAAAAATTTTTGTAAATAACAATATTTTGGGTGCTATGTATGTAATTACCCAAATGAATTTCAGAGTGGAGTTCATTCTATTATTGTCTTGTTAAACGTTGCTTATTGTGGTTTGTGGTCTTTGGCTTGCTTATTGCTTATTGTGGTTTGTGGCCTCTAAAAGGAATGGAATGGAATTTCCTTTATAAGTGTTGGTTCAATGGCTTTCTCTTTTTGGTTATGGTTGTTTGCTCCATCTAGTTTCTAGTTCAAATGGGTCAGACTTGGAATTTCCTTGTCGCTGCAACATTTAGAGGTTGGGTTGCTCATTTTTTTCCACGGTCTGTTGGTTTTTGTGGGTTGCATTGTTGCATTTGATGCTCCATTTTCTGTTGTGGGTTTCCCTGTTGCTTTTGTTGCTCTATAGTCTATTGATCTTTGATCTTTGTGGGTTGCCCAATGGAAGGTTGATCTTGGTGGGTTACCTTATTGGGTTTCCTTGTTGCATTTGATGTTCAATTTTTTGTTGTGGGTTGCCCTGTTGTATTTGTTGTTCTATGATATGTTGGTCTTTGATCTTTGTCGATTGCCCTATGAAAGGTTAGGCTTGGCGGGTTATCTTATTAGGTTGCCTTGTTGCATTTGTAGTTCTATAGTATGTTGGTCTTGGAAGGTTGCCCTGTTGCATTTGGTGGTGGCTTGTTAGTGGGGTGATGGTGGCTTGCTGGTGTGGTGGTGGAGGTGTGTTGGGTGGTTGTTGTGTTGGGGTTATGGGTGTTTGTGGTAGTGTTGTTGTGGTGGTGTTGGTATGTATGCATAGGAGTGATGGTGGTGATGGCTTGTTAATGTGGTTGTCGTGGCTTGTTGGTGTGGTGGTGGAGGTGTGTTGGGTGGTGGTTGTGGGGCTTTTGTGTGTGTATATGTGATTATGGGAGTTTGTGGTAGTGTTATTGTGGTGGTGTGGTATGTATGTTTGGTTGTGGGGGTTTGTGGTAGTGTTGTTGTGGGGGTGTTGTTGTGTATGCATGGATGTGATGGTAGCGGTGGCTTGTTAGTGTGGTGGTGATGGTTTGTTGGTATGGTG
>NEWO01000492.1:144792-171704 GCA_003013225.1 Phalaenopsis aphrodite | reverse complement strand
TTTTCATATTATAATTTTATTAATTTGAAATTGTTAAAATTAAAAGAGAATTTTGTTTAAAGTTCTTATAGAAGAAACTAATTCCTATGGTTAATTGCACTCTCAATAATAATCAATACTTATGTTTTGATTTAGTTTGGATATGTAAAAAAGAGTATCCCTAATAAAAATTTAAGTAGAGTGAATGAGTTGAAATGGGCTATAAACTAATAAGAAGAAATTCAAAAACATATATGTTTGATCTAGTTAATGTTCATAGATTTATCATTCTAAATAATCAAGTTTTAACTATATTTTGTCATGAAAACAATCTATCAATCCCTCCTATACATTCTTAATAAAAAAATCATAAATTGTATTATTGAAAGAAGCCATATAATCTAAAATCTTAAAATGATATAGATTCCTACATAGATGTGTTGTCTAATAAATTTAGAACGAGTATTGTGTTTATAGTCCTTATAATATTAGGGGATGCCTTTTGAAAGAGATGATAGGTCAATTTACTATGCAAGTCAAACAATATTATTGGTGTGTGTGTGTGTGTGTGTGTGTGTGTGTGTGTATTTGTTATCATTATGAAGTCGTTTCATTATTGTAAAAAAGATTGTCTATATCATGACTTGTGAATTTGCTAGTCTCACCTTTTTAAAAGTCTTAAGAAGCTAAATACGTAACATATATTTTAAATAAACATAAAGGGAGCGATTGTTCATTAAAAACATTCTTAAAATATTGTAATTTTAATTTTAAGAAAACTCTTCAAGGGTTAATTTTAATATTAATTAATATATTAATTAAAATTATATAAATTTATTTTTTTTCATTATTGTATTGAGAGCATGATATTAAGGAAATCATAATAATTTAAAAATGAGAAAATAAGCAACTTGTAATCCAATATTTAAAAAATTATTTCAAAGTATCATAAATCAGAATTGTCAGGTGAGATAGATTTGGAGTCAAATACAAAACCCATTAAATTTTAAAAATTAGGTAGATAAATAATATATAAAATTAAATTTAATTCTAATTTTTATGAACAAATTTGAAGTGACAAACAATAAAGAATAAGTAATAAACATTTTCCTCTCCTAATCTTCATTAATTAGATCATTTAAATTTAAAACAACTCTTGGATTTGAAAATATACTTGTAGGCTTCTATGCTTCTATCCCACCTCATTTACAAAGCCTTCTTTAACCAAAATATAGATTTAAAGAAGCAAATTTGTAAAGGGCCATAAAATACTAGGTATAGATTACTTCTAACCAATCAAGTGGTTAAAGAACTAATAAAAATTGAAATATTATTAGCAATACTATGCAAAGAAGTCTATAGTGCCAAACAAATTTTGTATTTCACGAAGTTTCTTTATTTCTTGGTTGAAGCATCAAAAGTTTATCCTTAGTATATGTCACTCTTGACGCTTTGCTTCTTAGGTGCTAGGCAATGAATTGTGCTCTTATGTGAGAATATGATTATTTGATAGCTTTGATAGTTTGGCTTGCATCCGTGTATTGTGACCCATTAGAATAACACAATGTGTCTTCTCTTAGGCGCCATGCTAATGCGGCATGGGCGACTACTAAATTTAGATCTCTTACCTTGAGCATCTCCTTATAGAAGAGAGTCATAAAACTCTTTAATGATTGTCTGAACTTTTCTTGAATATATAATAGAGCTTGCAAAATCTTCTGTGACTTTTTGGCACTAGCAAATTGTGCAATGAGCATATGCTTAGTTGGCGAATGAGGTGATTGCCCCCAATGAAAGTTTGTTGAATCAAAGAATGCAGACTTTTTAAGGGTCATGAAGAGTAGACAATATTTAAGCACAAGATGAATTCAGACTACATATATTGTTGATTTAATTGATGATAGATGAGCATATGATCAAATCTACCTTTGTAGCATTCCAGAGCTATGATTTTGAAATTTTTGATGACATATGAACAACGATGTCAAAAATGTCTGATCGGTTCAAGCCATGAAAACCAACCGACAACGACGCCAAGAATGTATGATCGGTAGAAGCCATTAAAAATACCGACAACGACGTCAAGAACGTCCAATCGGTATCAACAATGATGATAGGATCGTCTGTTTGAACTTTTACTGACATACCTTTTTATAAAAGAAAAAAAAATTGAAAAACAAGCTTGATTATATTCTCCAAAGAACTGAACATTAGCGGACGATTATTTTTTTCAAAAGTTATTCACTAAGAAAGACAACAATAAGATTGTTAAAATTTCTTTTAAAGACTTGATGATTCTTTCAAGACTAATGGGTTTTCCATTTTTATAGTAGCTTCGCCTTCAAGGATTGAAAACTCAAGCCTTGTTGAGAATTTAGGGCAAAGAAAACATAAGAATAGTCAAAATCAAGAAGAAAATATAGAGATTTAACGAGATTTTATAATTTGCTTACATCATCGGGAGCAGAACGGCGGTTTCCTTTTGATTTCACGAAAAATAGTACAAATCCTCTTTAGGGTTACAATACAATATATTTATATATATATATATATACGGAGGAGATAACAACGCTGAAAGAGACATCAACATGCAGCCAGATTAATACTATTGAAGGATTCTCTTATATCTAAACACTATGAAGCACATATATTTGGTACAATTTTTGGTTTAAATTACTATTTAAAAATGTACGGTTTGTACGAATTACTGTTTATGTAAATTATAAAGTTACTGTTTTATGGTCACGTGACAGTTACTGTTCACGTCATGATTGTATTATAAATAAGAGGGTATGGACTTCATTTCAAACATCCATAGCCTCATCCACTACCCCTTCCCTTCCTTCACTCCCTCACACTCTCCACTCCTCTCCTTCATCCTTCATCCACTTCCAACCTTCATCCACCTTCAACCTTTAATTAATGATGACACATAGCTTGCCCTGAGCGCCACACAGGCTTAGCGGGACTTATAGCATCCCTCCTATCATTAACCTACAGACCAAGAGCCAGACTGTGGTCATAGAGGGTATAGGCTTATTGTTCATACACATAAACTTTATCCGTACTCTGAGAACAGAGATCTAAATTTAAAGAAAGAATTAAAAATTCATAAACCAGAATTACAGATTTCTCCCCTAAGGGGAGGAACTAAACACTACTCACGCAAATTCATGTTAAAAATTTTGCTACAGTAACTAATGATTTAATATTAAATAGTTATTCATCTTTACTTTTTGCATAAGAAAAAGAAAAGTAAGTAAACATTTTTAAAAGAAAATAAAACTTTGAAAGAAAATAATCATTAAAACTTCGAAAGAAAATAAAAATAAACTATCATTAAAACTTCAAAAGAAAATAAAATAACTAAATATTAACATGTCTATGGATGTTTGAAATGAAGTCCATACCCTCTTATTTATAATACAACCATTATGTGAACAGTAACTGTCACGTGACCATAAAACAGTAACTTTATAATTTACATAAACAATAATTCTTACAAACCGTACATTTTTAAACAGTAATTTAAACCAGAATTTGTACCAAATATATGTGCTTCATAGTGTTTAGATAGAGTACAATATATAATTACAAAATTACAACTGTACCGTACCATGGGGGGCATTGCCCCCACACCCCAACTCACTTAACGAAACTCCTCCGATTGAACAAATACTTCTGCTCCACTCAGCTCGCAAGCTCCGTTGGCTCGCTCTGTTACGTTATAGCATCTGTCCATCATCTGGTATATGAGTCATACCTAACAGAACTCCATGAATAACCCAAAAATATGATCTTGTCGAGCCGGAAGGATCGCCGTTAAAGACATACCACCGACCACCTCCCCCTTCAACTAGCCATCCACTGGTCAGCCGTCTCGTCGTTCCGATTAGCCATTATAACCGACGACCTCATAAAAAACAAAATAAAATAAAAAAGAGGAATTTACACACATAGCACCCAAAAATGTTTTCTCCACATAAATCTTGCTGGCCAAACTTTGGTCGACCAGCTCGTCTGCTTGCCGACAACCTCCTCCTTCGGCCATCCGACCAACTCCTAAAATAGTAAGATTACAAAAATAGCACCTTGCCAGCCGGCTACCTACCCCGCCCGGCCGACCGTCTACCTCGCTTCTCTGGCCGGCCGCCAATTGGATCGGATACCACTCCATTGTTATATATACAGCTAAAAGATAAGTATTTATAAACATACCCCCATTTTTACATATCTAAAACTTAAACTCTGATATTTTATTTGTCATTTATCCACTAGGCGGGCCACTCGACTCCGACGAATCCAGCAAAAAGAAAGAACATGGAAGGACCGGTTCGAGCAGGAGAAAGTCCAAAGTACCCCCTCTCAACCTCTTTTATAAAAAAGACGTATTGTATTTTCCTTTCCTCCTCTTATTTTCTCTATAAATAGAGGTCCCCTTTGGCATGTAAGAGGTCCTTAGAGGCTCTCTCTCTTTGCCCTCGTGTAACAAGCTTGCTCTCATTCTACCTCACTTGTAACTCAAGTTTGTGTGAAATAGATGGGCTGACGAGCCTGGACACAACCCCAATTTGCCTCCGGACAGACCAACACTCCCTCTCTTTCTTCACCATCAGGATCTGGCTCTATTTCTTCAGCAAGACCCATAGGTCAGATTTGGATCTAAGTACATAATATTTATATGAACTCAACCCAAAATTCAACTTATAAATCAATGCAATAACATCACTTAAAAATATAATTTTTTTCATGATTAAGACATTTTATTTATTTTATCCCTTATCTATTATTTTATGTAAATATAAAAAATGTATGGTGGCAAATGGCAATCCTATTAAGGCCACGTCTCGTCTCCACAGTAGTACTCTTCGCTAAATTGGTTTCAGGTCCGCGCGGCAGTTAATTGTTATATCCAGCTCTTCCCTCTCGATTCTCTTTCTTTCCTCAGCTCTCACAGAACGTTTTTTTTAGTCAGAGAAGGCAGTTTCTAGGGTTTTTATTGTTGCTTTTCTTGCCCTAGATTGTGTTTTACGGGGCGGAGTTTCTTCTTCTTGGGATTATTTTACTTTTCAATTCACAGCTCAGTTTGAGCGTCAGCCGTTTCATTGAAGGAAGATGTCTGGGTCGCTTGATCGCTTCGCAAGGCCATGTCGGTTACTTCTTCTCTTCATATACCTTTTTCTTGTTTAGGAGAAGTTTTGGGTCTTTCGTTGAGTTGGAAACGAGCATTTTACTCTGTATTTTGTCTGCTCTGTATTTATGGGGAAGATTTGATTTGATCTGTTATTGGAAATTTGATGTTCTATTTCGAAGTGGTTTTTATGGCTTATTTTGATGATTTTTGTCTTTTTTTCATCATTTCTATTTGGTCTGAATATAGTTGGAATTTGGAGAGGAATCCGAATAAATGTTTTCTGGTTATGAGGCTATTGCGTGTTGATTTTTTTGGCACCTCATGTTTGGAATTTTACTGCTACGCACTTTAATTATGATTTACTTTTCAGCATTTGGCAGCTTGTATGAGCTGGCGTTCTAGATGATTTTAATGCCTTGTTCTTTTGCATTAATTAACTTCTTTGTCAAATTAGTTCACAGGTCTATTTCGATTATTTATGACGTTTTTTTTTTCAAATGTATGGCTATTTGCAAGAAAAAAACTTCTGGAAAATAGTTTGCTTTTTTTGGACTTAGGATAACTTGATAGTATGGCGAGTTAAACCTTGCTTTTTTTAAGTGAAAGAAGAATTATATGGTTTCTAGTGTTAGTAAATGTTATTGCAGAAGGCATTTAGGAATATATAAAAGCCTGCTTCATTTTAATAGAAGTATATGACTTCTGGTATGTAGAAGGGGATACAGAGCTTCGATTTCATGAGGTTTCTATTTTCAAAACATCTTAACTGAAGCTGAATTCTAACATCGAGAACTTTTTTTAGAGCAACGGTTGAAATTTCCCCGGAACTCCAAAGTTATGCATGCTCGTGAAAGTGCATTTCTGAATGGGCAACCTTTCTGAGGTTACACCACAAGGACAAAATTGTGAGACCATTAGGTTAAATATGACAATATCTCAATGGTGAGAGTACAGGTTGTTACAAATGGTAGCTAAGTAATACACCAGCAAGAATATAAGAACTTAGTGTCATGTAGTCAAAAAGCTATATCAAGGTCACCTCTTGAACCCATCATCAGGACAAAGTGCTATATGATTGGACTTATCCCTTTAATCTCTAAAATCCTATTTGGTATGTGATTCTAGGTTTTATTGTTAGGATACTAATGAGGACGTTTGTTACTTATGTATGAGAGACTGAAATCTTTCAAGTAGAACTAAGCTAAACTCAGTAAACATTGAGATGCATTTTAGTGTAATGGTTAAATTTTTTAAAGCGCAATAAAGTTAAGTATGCTTGTTTGGTAGCACATTTGAGATAGGTGATTCTCTAGAAAGTTACACCAAGGGAACAAATTTTTGCGTCATTATGCCAAAACAAACAATATATCTATAGTTAATAGTTTGATCTGTCACACAATTTTTTCTATGGACATTAACTGCATTGTTGAATCTATTTAATTCTATTGACCTTGGTCTCTTGAAGGGCATAAAGAGATCTAATGTAATTAAGATTCTATTTTTTTCTTTAAATTTCACCTAAATCTTTCATGTTTACTTGAGAAGCTTACTTTTTCTTTCTTTAGAAAAATCATGGCTTCAAATCTGTACCCTTAATTGGAGTAAATTATGGATGTTGGATGTGTGAGTTGTTTGTTAAATAACTAAGTACATGAATGTTCTAGAACTAAAGCATCATAGAAAGTACACCTGGGTTGCAATAGAATTTATGTGAGCTCATTTAGTGATAGAGATATTAATTACATGATTTTTCAAGGGTGTAACTGGCTTTTATTCTATAACTTTAGTATATTCATTTTGATTAACCGTTCTCTCCTTTTCTAAACAAAGAATGTAAAGATTTTGTCTATGATATGTTCACAATTTTTTTTTCATTCAATTAATTTCTTAAATACATTGCAGGTTTTGAGGGAGTTTCTAGTCTTGATGAAAGAAAAGAGAGGAAGCCCAATTTGGAGAACTCAGAAGATGATAGGAGGACAAAGATGGGATCCTTGAAGAAAAGGGCACTAAGTGCATCAACTAGGTTTCGACATTCATTGAGAAGAAAAAGCAGCAAGAAGAATAGTGACAACCAGGTCCTTGATTCAATTGAAGACGTGAGGGACATTGAAGAACTACAAGCAGTTGATGCCTTTCGTCAATCATTGATCATGGATGAGCTTTTACCTGCAAAGCTCGATGATTATTATATGATGTTAAGGTAATGGGTAATCCCCATTTTCCAGCCATGGTTATTTTTTTTTCCCATGAAATGCTATCCCTCTCAAGCATGTGATTTTGTATGAGTAGAAAGCTATCCAATTCATGAATCATTTGTTTATTTGTTGAAAAGGTAAGTATTTTTAATTCCTTCAATGCAAATGGAAAAGAAGGGAAGTGTTTAATTAGGATGATTCTAACGGCTATCAAGAAGGGGAATTTATGATTATGCACCTATTTTGTGACTGATGAAGAAGAATATATGATCTGCATTATTGGTATGTATTATGTCATCTTCATGGTTGTGTAGTGCCATTTTATGAACACCACTATCATGGTGGATGGCCAGGGTGTTGCTCTTGTGGTTATTATAGAAGCATGTCAAATTAATGTTTCCCTTGTTTATTTTTTTAAGTTAAAACTTGCTTGATTTTTTTTATATGTAATGATAAGCTTTTTTAATTTTTAAAGCAAACAAGATTTATTATCATTTAATCAAAAGAGTACAACATGAAACACTAGCAAAACATTGTGAAATAAAATTGTAAAAAAATAAAAAAACTAATAAAAGAATATATCAGCAATGCCAAAAAACAAGAGAGAGAAACCCAGGAGCACCATTAAAGCTATCTAATTTCAAGTTTATGACAATATGCTTTTTTGGTATTTCTTTCTTTTCAAGTATATGGAATTTAAATTTTTTTGTCCACAAGCTTTTCTTTGCCAGAAATGTTAACATCAGCAACAGTAGAAAAAGAGTTTCGATGACCCATATCTCCAACATCAAGACAAACATTATAATCAAGAAGCCCAAGAGGTACATGGTCATTAAATATGTGAGTAGGCATGCTAGCAACTCAAGATGGTTCTAATACCAAAGCAGGATTCAAAGCTAGTTTTTAAGTTTTGAATACAAATCATATCAAAAGTGGATAGAACTGCCAACATAGCATTATAATATATGTTTTTTTATCAAATTAAGGATCTCGTAGCCATGATTATTCTATTTTTTAGCGTGTTATGAGACATTCTGAGAAGTTGAAAAATATTTTGGGAGAGAAATGCCTTTTCAAATTTAACCTTATAGTAACCATTAAATTTAGAGCCAATCCAATTTTCTTTTTTAAGTGGAGAAGAATTATCCAATTCAATACAAATTGTAGCTTATAATAGCCTAGAAAGCCTAGCAGTAGCAACCTCCGCCTTTTGCCTAAAACTAAATGAAGAGAGTTAAAAAAACATGGATTGGTTAAAATAGAGAATTTGTAGTTGTGAAAAATAATCCAAATATGGGTGATATGATATTCCACAAAATAATGAAAATAAGTGTTCACTTTGAGCATACATAATCGGAACCCATCCAAATGCTTTTCCCTTCAAGAGAAAATTCCTCCACATTATAACATAGATCAGGCGTAAATATGCAAATAACCTCCACATTAGGACAACCCCAGGAAATTTTACCTACGAGGAAAAGGTGCAAATCCAACTCAAGCTTCTCATCAAACATGATGAGCTGATTTGCTTTAAAATGTGAAGGTTATTTGTGATGAGAATATTTAGGCCCTTGTTTGAAATGAATGTGGAAATGAGAGGAGTTGGGGCTATGCCGATGACTCTTTCTTCCTTCATAGCCTTAGCAAATGACTAAAGATAGCAAAACAAGGAATATCTCATGGAGTGGGAAGCCCTACGAGAGGGAATAACTTTGAGAGAGTTCACGATGCAATTGAGCCTGTGGAGCAGTCGATGAACTAAAAGTAATGGATTCCAAAGAACAATTTATGCTTCCAAAGAGAACGAGGATGAATGCTTGCAAACAAACTTAATTATGAGCAGGATAGGTGAGCTCTCAAGCATGAATGTCATGTCGCAAGCACGTAAGAAACACTAGCATGTAGATCGAGTGCAAGACTGTAAAAGAGTGCACCAACATGCACAACAATGAGCTCTTGACAGTAACAAGTGCAAGAAGTATGAGAGAGCTCACACAAGCATGACAAAATGCAAAAGGAGCAGCGATAGAGTTTGGTTTAGAGTTGCAAGACTAATCTATATATTCATCATGTACTTTAAGGATGACGAGCATTCAACATATTTGTTTGACTCGTCAATTTTATATAAAGCTTATTTTCATTGTGTTTTAATTATCATAAATGAATGAGTTCTTAAATTGTTTTCACTATCAACAAAACTCTAAAAGATATGGTGCTTCTTTTCAGGAGTTGTCTGAAAAATCGTATAACTATGTAGTGAATTGATTTTTTTAGGGTAACTCTATCAATTCTGCTCATTTCTACATTGAATCTTTCTTAATCATCATCAATCTACATTTTAACATAAAGTTTTGAATATGTTTATATTCTTTTTCTTGTCAGATGCATGTGAAAGATATTTAATTATCATAAATGAATGAGTTCTTAAATTGTTTTCACTATCAACAAAACTCTAAAAGATATGGTGCTTCTTTTCAGGAGTTGTCTGAAAAATCGTATAACTATGTAGCGAATTGATTTTTTTAGGGTAACTCTATCAATTCTGCTCATTTCTACATTGAATCCTTCTTAATCATCATCAATCTACATTTTAACATAAAGTTTTGAATATGTTTATATTCTTTTTCTTGTCAGATGCATGTGAAAGATATTTAAATCACAAAATAAATATTTTACTTTGATGAATGTTGAATAGAAGGACTAGCTTGAAGCTAAAATTATATAAAAATCATTGTTTTCTATTCAATAGTACAAATCAATAAATTTTATAAAACTTAGGGAAATATTTACATGTTGAAACAAATTTTTTTGTAGTTAAAATAGAAGATTAAGGCTTTGTTTGGGGCAAATTTCTATCTTCATTGTGTTTCAAGTCTCCATCATAACTCTATTTGGCTACCTATTTTATAAAAATTTTAGTGGTGAGAAACTGCTTTTACTACAAGTTTTGTTAAAATGTGGCAGCTGGAAGAAATTTGTTGTCTGTTTTTTTTTTTTTTGGCAAAAAATATTTATAATTTCATGTTAGCTTTTTAAAAATTGATTTGTCTACAATAGCTTTTGAACCGCATTTACAAATAACTATAACTGTCTCGAATATCTTTTGAATAAAGCATGTAGATTCATGGAAGAACTTAAAATAGATTCATGGAAAACAAAGACTAACTTCAAGATAATTTTTGATAATCTGCTAAAGAAAAATCTCATTTATAGAAGTTTTCCTCGAAGTTAAAAATAAAAGAATCTTTTCATTAAATTTCACAAAGTATATCTTATCATGCATAAAGATTGATGAAAAAATTAAAATTTTCTCATCGATAAAAACTTTTGTTGTTGCATGTATTAATCTACTTAAATGTTTAAAATGATTTCCAGCCGACCTAGTTATCAATATTTGATGGAAATGTTGGAGATTATAGCAGCAAAGGCTTCCTTCAACAATGACACATGAGTAGTTATCATAAGGATATTGATTAAGCAAAATGTAATTTGCATCATCATTGGCACTAGGTACTTGAATTAAGATTAGGCAGTATACCAATCTTTACCTTTTAGGCTGGACTAAAAAAGGTTGGAAATGGAGATTGATCGCCAACTTACCAAGTTTGCAACCGGTAATAACTACATAGATAAGATAATGTGCGAGGTGGCTCTAATTGAGATTTGCTAAATTTTCTTCGAAAAACCATACTTTCATGGTAGGTAAGCAGTAATATATTAGCAACCTTATTAAGATTTGATCAAAAATAAAAGAAAGCTTTTTTTATTGACAAAATATTATGGTGTGTTGGTGATAGATTTAATAATATTAGGGTTAGCAGATAATATTATTAATGTAGGCTAGAAATTCTTTTCAATGTTAGTCCACCCTTTGAAGAAGGAACAGCCATGTAGAAGCTAATTGGGACATGGAATATATCCTATCTCCAACTTCTTGTTGCCAAAATTTGTAAATGCGCCAAAACTCAATCAACAAGATTGACTCCACTCAACTTGAGACAATCAAGGAGTGACCAAGGCCGTGTACACAGGCAAAATAGTGTATATTTGTCTATCTATGACAAACAAAAGATAATAAAAAAAATTACTTACAAAATATGAGCGAGGCAACAGTTGCTACTAGCAGAAAGCCACCTTTAAAAAATGAGCTTGAAGGGCCACCCTTTGTCCAATTCAGATAAAAAATAATGTCAAATCAGTGCTTGGTTGATATTTAGCAAACCTGGAAGAGAAGATATCATTGTAGAATTAAGTCAAACCAAGTAGTAAACCTAATTTACAGGTTTGAATGTTTGTAGGACGCTCCTAACTATGAAATGTTATCTAAGTTGCATAAACTAGGAAGTCTTCAAAAGAAATTTATAAAATATCTTAAAATCTTCCTAAAAGGTTGGTTGATAGACACTGGCAAGTGGAATAGTTGGAGGCTGAAAATCGAATAAGGAAATCCTTCGACAAGGGGGGCCTGTAATTTGGCATCAAATTTTGAAACAAGTAATCAATCTAATCATTCAATTCAAATTTGAAAATAAAAAGAAACATCTCAAATAATTTGAGCACCAAGTCATGAAGCAATTATGATATTTGTATCCATTGAAGTTTTATAAGCTTGATTTTGAAAAAAATGTTTAAAATGGTCCATGGATTACATTTAGTGCCGGACTATCTAATGCGTCTTATTTAATCTCTTGAGTCTTCAAATCTAATCCAAAATAGTCCCTTGACTCAAATATGATTCAAAATGATTCAATAGAATGACCATTTTGAATTATACTTGTGAAGTCAATGGACTAAATTGAACATAATAGATAGATGGGATTAAAATGATCTTATGGAAATATTATAGGAACCATTTTTGGCTTTTTTCATGTTTGGTTTCTCCATAAAAAATTTCAACAATAGTGATTCTCTTATAACACTATCAAGTTCGAAGAGTATTTCATTATCCATCAATAGGCATGCTCAAATCATCAATTTGGCACCATATAACAAAGAACAAGGCTCCAGGAACTTGATTATTAGATCAATTTTTTTATTACAAAAATCTAAAGATGAATTTTAAACTTATTTTCAATAGCTGTGTTTGAATATGTAATTCAGTGGACTTAGGATATTTCTGCGGAAATTATTATTAAAATTTAAGTTATCTAATTTGTTATTTTAAATTGGTTTTTCTCTTTTTGTGGAGTATGTTGGATTTCTTTAGATTTTTTTGCTTGTGTAATTGCATGTTTAATGACTATAATTTTAGTAATGAATTCAGTTGGAAATCTTCCTCTTCCTTATCTTCTTGTGTCAAAATTCACTCAGTCGGTCTAAAAGCCACTTGTCTAAGGTCTCAGTACTGTTGCTAAACAACATTTTAGTATGGTGCATTAGAGCACAGTTGCTATTATGTGCTCTTTTTGCTTGTTGTCCACTGATTCTTAATTGTTTGCTTTCTACTACAGTTTGAAAATCAACATAATTGGACAAGGCATAATAACTGTCCCAAAACAGCTAATCTATAGATCGTTACATCAAACATAGAACAGAGAATAACACCTGCACTGTCCAGAGAAGAATAAATAAATAAAGTGAAAGCATGCTAAAACAACATGTAGAGAGCTCAAGCCAGAGAGAAGTTATCAGATTTACCTTTAATTGATTGATAGATCAATAAAAAATCTTCATGGAAATTTTTAAACCTTTTTTAACCTTGCTAAATTTCATTTTGGGTATATGCAATAATGTTGAGAGTTTGGCTATGAATCAAATGTACAAATCATATTCACTATTAATTATATTAGAACCAGACACTCATTATAAAACTGTAAAGTAAATGCCTTTTTCATTCACTTCAATTCCTTCCAACCAAATACACCCTTAGTTTTCGGCTCGGTTCAATTTTTCACCCTTTTTTTCTATGTTGGTGATTAATTTTATATGCAATCTAAAAATATGACATTTGAGTCTTAAGTTCTATAAAAACATTGTAATTTTTTAATGTGAATCGATGAATTAATGAAATGATCTGCATTTACATCTTCCAATGGCAAACCTTAAAAAGGGTTAGATTTTTGGCAACGTTGGGAATGATTCCATGAATTATTAGTGTGAAGGTAATAGACCTCTTTAGTGCGATTCTCAAATCCTTCCTTTAAAAGTCAAATCCTCGTCTTCCCCTAGATATCCTGCTTTATTGGGTTTCAATGAAGCTGTGGAGTCTTCAATGCAGATTTGTAACTAAGACTAGTAGCATTTAAATGCCTAAATTTGTTGTTAGATGTTTTCCATGGTATTTTAGATATCTTAATCATTCTTTTGAACATTTCTCTGGTAATCTCTATAATCTTTGAGTATGACATAAACAGATAAAATATTCTTATATTATGAGAACTTGCTTAATTGTCAGCTAAAACTCCACTTGTGCCTTTGCATTACTATTTAATGTTTCTTTTGTGAAGTAACAAAGTAATACATGCTTTAATTTCGGTGTTTCTTGAGAGAACCATATGTTAAATTATTTCCTCTAGTCTACTCTTTGGAAACACCTCTGCCAGTTGATCTTGTTTGAATTATACAAAAACCTTCCTCTGAAATGATTTTGAAATTGTTTGCTTATTAATTCTTGATAATCATAGCAAAGTAATAATATTTTTTTCGGAGATTATGGTTATGTAAATATTTCCGGCTTCCTTTTACAGATTTCTAAAGGCAAGGAAATTTGATATGGAGAAAGCAAAACACATGTGGGCTGACATGATTCAGTGGAGGAAGGAATTCCGTGTTGATACTATTTTGGAGGTAATTTAAAAACTGCTTAGTTATTAAAGTGCTTCTCGGTAATTGAACAAGGCTATCATTCAATGCTTGTTCAGTAGGTTTGATTTTAAGGAATATTGAGAATCTATCTTAAGTTTTATTAAGAGTAGTTGAACAATATTATTTTCCGTTGATGGATGTGAGTTCATGTTTCATCATCATAATACGCAGCTTCTTTTGCCAGAATCAATAAGTTTTGTGATATTGGCTAAGAAAATATCTAATATTTTAGATTCTTCTAGAGAATTTTTAGATTTTTTTTCTGTATGTTCAATCTTTTTTTTTTTTTTTTTTTTTGCCTTGCTTTAGTAGAATTGCTATTTCATCCGGTTGTTGTTATCATTCAATTTTTCTCAGCTTGCAAATAAATTCTCTGCAATGTAGGGGTAGGATTGCATACAAGTCTCCTTCTAACATTGGATGAAGGTTACACCCCTTAAACTTGTTATCACGTTATCTTGGTGTTTTCTGGGAGGTACTGATGAGGGACGCTGTTGCGGTTAGGACTCCAGTGAATAGGAAACTCTGGTTTAATTGCTGACGGGTTCACATGCTCCAACCACCTACGGCTGTGGCCTTTAGCCTCTTTTCTTTTCTAATAGCACAAGTATTAGTTTTTTTTTGTTTGGGAGCAATTACATGTTTGTTGTGGACTAATGTAAGACACTTTTGGGTTTTGTTGACTGTTGTACAGCCGTTTAGTGCACCGATTTCTTAGCAGCCGTCATCTTTTCACCCTCATTTCTCATCTTACAATTTACCTAGCCCCTCTTGTGATCTTCCCACACCATCTAGCAGGCCAAGTTCGGTGTCGGTACATTCATTTATAGAGGGATCATTCTTTTGCATCTTTCCATTTTTTTTTCTTTGCTTTCCACTATTAGTCTTTATTGAGTTCATGGACTGTTTGCCATTACTTCATTTGAAAAACTTAACATTAAGCACTATTATGCTCCTTGATGAAAGTTTCATTTTATTCATTTTAATTTTTTTTTATTAATTTATTTTTGGAACCTAACTTGTTAACATGGGCTGATCAAATCCTAACTGCAGTATTTGGTTTATAGGATTTTGAGTATACAGAGATAGATCAAGTCCTGAAGTACTATCCACAGGGCTATCATGGTGTCGATAAGCAGGGAAGGCCTGTTTACATTGAAATATTAGGAAAACTCGATCCCAACAAAGTTTTGCAAGTGACAACTATGGATCGATATGTAAAATATCATGTTCAGGAGTTTGAAAGATGTTTCCAGGTCAAATTTCCAGCATGCTCAATTGCTGCAAAAAGGCATATTGACTCAAGCACAGCCATAATTGATGTTCAAGACGTGGTATATTTAAAGCTCATTTACTGCAGTCTTAACAGATGATGAATACATTGTCCATAAAATACCACAACATTATACGTGCCTGCATATTTCATTACTGCACATTTGGATTGTAGGGCTTAAAAAATTTTTCTAAGAATGCTCGGGAGTTAATTACACGGTTGCAGAAAATTGATAACGACAACTATCCAGAGGTAAGTGTCTTTTCCTCACATCTCAAAGCTTTATCTTTTCTACTTTAGTTATCGTGTTTAGTATTTGTCATTATTTTTTAAATTAAACTAAATTTATCTCAAACCTCAACAGACAATCATCTTGAGTAGGAACTGTATGGATTGAAACTTTTTTGCAGACTTTACATCAAATGTTTATCATCAATGCTGGTCCAGGTTTTAAATTACTGTGGAACACAGTGAAGTCTTTCCTTGATCCGAAAACAACTTCAAAAATTCATGTGCGTGTACTTTGACATATACTTTTTATGTCAATTTATATTTCTTTGATATATAAAAGGAATGTGTGATAAAAAGGACTCATAAATATATATATTTACAGGTTCTTGGAACCAAGTATCAGAATAGGCTTCTTGATGTAATTGATTCTAGGTAGTCAATTTTCATTATTATATGGTAATATTGAAAATAGCTTTAATTAGTGTTTTTGGCATCTGCTCAACTTTTTGTTCCTTAATTTCACAGTGAATTACCTGACTTTCTTGGTGGTTCTTGTACCTGTGCTGATCAAGGTGGTTGCATGAAATCTGATAAGGGTCCATGGAAAGACCCTTACATAATGAAGGTTTGTGTTTGCTTATAGAACTCTTTACTTTTTATGTTATTATTATAGTCTGGAATCTAATTTCTTTTAGTTATGTAGATGGTCCTTAGTGGAGAAGTACATTGTGTTAGGCAAATTGTTACCGTCTCAAATAATGAAGGGAAGATTATTGCTTACTCAAATCCACAATGCCCTTTGGTAATGCATAATTGCTCTTATCTTGAATATTTAGATGAAATTTTCAACTTGGTAAAGTTTTAAAAAGTTCTTCAATGCATAATTGCTCTTATCTTGAATATTTAGATGAAGGGCGGTGATGTGTCTACAGCTGAGTCTGGGTCAGAAGTTGAAGACATGAATTCTCCAAAAGTTACTGGTGGTTACATTTCTAATTCTCAGTTGACGTCTGTCCATGAAGAGGCAAGGCTTCTTTTTATATATGGAAATTTTATGATTCCTGTGATTTAGTTTTCTTCTCCCCATTGTACCATAACATACTCACAGTTGTGAAATATTAGGAATGATTTAGCATGTAATTTTTGTGAAAACAATTTTACCGGTGGTGTTGATGAAGGCAAATGGCTGGAATTTCTGTTGGATTTGCCTTCGAGTAGGAGCTTATAGAGTTCTATTCTTATGCACTTTGAAAGTGTAGGCTATGTTTAGCATGTAATGAGTTGGACCTGACATAGTACTGAAACTATTAAAGAAGTGATCTTGTTCGTATAGGAGTTGACATCCTAGCCTATTTTACACTTGGAGTTTCACTGTTGTTGGGATTTTCTTTTCTTTTATTTATTTTTTCAGATTCTAATACCTGCAGTTTCTTGAACTTCCTTGCATTTATATAGGCTAAAACAGCTGGGAAAACAATGCTTTCGGCGGTCTTTTCCGATTGTGATGGTTACGTACCTATGGTTGACAAGACCGTGGATGCACAATGGAAGAATAAAATTTCTGAAGCTTCCTCAACAGGTTTGGAAGCTTCAATTAATCTACATAGATGAACCTTTTATTCAACCAAGCTACTGCATCCTATCATTGTCCTAAAAAACTGCACATAAAAATAAATGGAATAACTTCCTATTTTCCTCTTTATATGAATACTCATTTTTTAATTCTTTCCTCAAGAGCCTTAGCAAGAAACATGTATGGAATTGAAGTGTGTTGTTCATGCTTATGTTCAGCAACATCAAACTACTACCCATACTCCATAATCTCCACTGTAGTCGCTGCAACGGTATTACTACTAGGTTTCTCTTTGTTTATGTTCAATCAATTGTAAGCAAACATATGTTAGATGTCATAATACACCTGTTAACTGATATAAACATTTCAAAATCCAAAATTATCTTTTGAGTCCATTTTAAAATTCCGTTGGAGTGAATGTGATATCGTGGAAGGTACTTAAGACCATTGTATTTTTTTTTAATTTGCATACAAATTCATCTTTTTTTCTTTTTTTTTTTGTTTGCTTAATACGTTATTAACTAATGGTTTTATAAACCTTGTGAAGCACAAAAAAAATTAACTGCATTAAATCAACTGTTATGTCAATTTGCTAAATTTTTTTCTAGTTTTTAAGAGTTTATTACTTTGTTGTTGTGACTTGAATTAAATGTGAACTTGCTGCGACCATCATCATCATCATCATCAGCCTTATACTAATTATTCAGCGTCGGCAGTGAAACTGCTATAGCCCTTTGTTAAGTAATGCAACTTTTACAATTGCTTTGTGGCTGAAAGAACACCTCTCTAAATAACCCTGAAAGATTGTGAATCTAAATTTGATCTATCATTGATGTCTGTTTGGTTATTTATAGCTTTACAACATAACCAGAAATGGGTTGTATGGGAACACATTTTACCTTGACTTTAATGTGTTAGTCATTACTTGTTTTTTTTCAAAATGTTTTGGGAGACCAAGATTTTTTCTCAGTTTTCTCCATTATTTTCCCCAATATCGTTGTCTATTTTTTGGATTTAATTAACAACCATGCTGCTCATTGCATATTTTATTTTACACATTGATGATTATTGGCTGAACATATCATTTTACTCCAACAGAAGACTGCTTTCCTCCTGCAGATGATGCCCCTAAGCTTCGTGGTATGAGAGCTCAAATCACGGCAATGCTTAAGGCTTTCAACTTGATGGCTTTTAGTATAATTCGTTCAGTCATCAGTAATTTGACCACAAAACTTCCACATTATACTTTAGAGGCAAGCTACTTCAGTCTCCCTTCTTCATTAGATCCTGCTAAAAAGGGGGAAAATCGTAGTCCGCCAACTTCTGCATTCACAGAAACCGAACTTTTTTCTTCTGTTGTGGGAAGACTTGGGAAACTTGAAGAGAACGTTGAGATACTTCAGGCAAAACCATCTGAGGTGCCTTATGAGAAAGAAGAATTGCTTACTGCTGCTGTCCGTCGTGTTGATGCATTAGAAGCTGAGCTTATTGCCACCAAGAAGGTATTTTATAGGCTTCTATTTTCGATGGTTTTAGCTTTTCTTGTTAGGATTTCGATAGAGAGACAGCAAATCTTTCTACTTTGGCCTTTATCCTTCTTTTCTAAATAGTTATTTACTGGCAAAGTGATAACCAGGATTGTTATTCAGATAGCTAGTTATTTATTAAAAACAGTACTTCTAGTTCTATTCTATATTAAACAATATATGTTATTAAAAATGCTAAGACCGAGTGAAAAAACTTAATTATAATTAAACCATAAACATTAAATATAGTTTGTTCAAATATTTAAGTTTTCTTAATGCCTTCGTCATCTTTGACAGTTAGGTTACTATTTACTCATTAAAAACCACACCATATATACTCGTCGATTTTGCAAGGAGTTGATATCAAGTTTGAGATTTCTTTCTCAGGCAGCATGAAGCATATCTTCAATTACATATTTCAGTATTTTGAATCATCCATCTTGAGCTTGTATTCAAGTTGCAATAGCTTCATACAAACTTAGTGCCCATGCTCATCATCTATATGGTTGCCACATAAATACTCAAGCAATTATATCTAATTGTTAAACAGACCTTGCATGAAGCTCTTATAAGGCAGGAAGAACTGCTTGCATACATCGACCGGCAACGAGAGAGAAAGTATAGGGTAAGAATCCGCCCTTTTTGGTCTCCTTTTTAATGGTGGTTTCTTCTGTTTTATCCTTCTGAATTATTTTATATTTGCAACTCCAGAAGAAGTTCTGTTTCTGAAAAACAAACAAAAAAAACAAAAATTCGCATAGAGGAACAAAATATGGGTCTTGTAGAGGGGGACAAAAAATTGCAAAGGACATTCTTGCTCATACCAAGATCAAGTAATGTATTACTTTTGTACATATGAATCTTGTAGAGGTTTACGGGTCTCTATGCTTTTGCATAATGGCTCCGGAAATATGATCTTAATTTATCAGCTTTTGCTGTTTTGTACATGTCTGCAAATATCTCTTTTGATGTATTAAATAATGAAAGTAAATTATGCTTATTATTGTTGTAATGTTGCCAGATAAGATGTGAATTAGGCAGATAGAACCTCTGTAACGAATTGGCAATATTTTTATTTTTTTCCTGGCCTTATTTTCACTTGCAAATTGTATTATTAATCTGTCATTCGTTAACCGAGCAAACTTATATTGTTTGTTGATTCTGCAATTGCATTAAAACGTCACTTCAAGCCCATAAATGGCACATAAGTCAAAATTCGCAAAGCAAAATTCCTTTTTTTTTTTCTTCATAGTTTATTTGTAATTATTGAAATAAAATAGATTTATTCGTGTGATATGGTAACTTTAAACTTCGGTAACTCTAAATAAGCTTCCCCAAACAGTAAAGTCAGCTTATTTTGATAATCTGCAGATTATCAAATTATTAGAATAATATGTTTATCAGCAGATTATAAATAATCAACAGCTGCGTCAAACAGATCCTAAATTTAACGGTATAATATTGAGTTTGAAAATTGTAACGGAATATCATCTGTAATTCAAAATTTATAAGAAAATAGATTTGTTTTAAGAGTATTTATATTGAAATTTTATGGTGTTTATGCCTGTGAATTTTTAATTTTGGTGTTATAAACATTCTTAAAAAAGGGGAAATTACATGCAAAGCATCAAAACATTGCTATTTATAAATCTAGCGTTGATTTTTCAAAACATTGCTATTTATAAATCTAGCGTCGATTTTTCAAATTTTCTCTAAAATATAAAAAAATCAGAAAAAAAAAATTCAACCAATATTTTTCAATTTTATCAAAATTTTAATGATATTTTAACTATGGCACACATAAATGCATCGGATTAATGGTTTAAGAAAATTATGTGTTAGTTTTATACAAAGCAATGTAAAAGAAAAAAAATTTTACATACCACACCATTCTTATGTATTTGAATATTTAATGCCTAAAATGTGATATTTACTCTTATAATACTTTGGTGTCCTAAACCTATGCACAAAAATATGTATTTCACATTTGATGCATGCTTAAAATTTTGTGTTTATAAATTAAATATGACAATTTAAATGTTAGACATAGAAGATTGTGTAGTATATATGTAAATGGCATTTTAAAAAAATCATTCTTAAAACTATAAATTGTAAGATAAAATAATAAAAGTCGAAAAAAAAATGAATTTCTTTCAAATAATCCTGAAATATCCCGGAAATAACCTCTGCGATTTCAGTTCAATAACCCTGTACCCTAAATTCGAAACCTACCACCACTCCCTGAACTCTAAACCCAGCATTTGATTTACATAAAAACACCCAAAACATTTCTATTTACAAATAAAGCACCCTCATTCCTCACCTAAGTGTTTGATTTGTAAATAACAATGTTTCATGCACTTATCCCTAATAATTATGTGGGCGCCATGACATACATTCCACCCAATGCTTATCTATTTATACTTTATAATACCTAAAATTTAACTTTTATATTCATACCACTCAAATCTTTCATATCCTATAAAAATGCCACCATTTTAATTTTTAAAAATATTAAAAATAAACATTTTCATACATAGTGAAGGTGGCATGTATTAAAATTAAAGTTTAGGTGTTAGATATGTAAATGCATAAAACTTGAGAAGTAGGTGAGTAATTCTTCCTATTTATTTTTAATGCATTTTTTTTTTCAAATTGTGCACCTTAATTTGTGTGCCACCATCTCGTATGTTGAGGCCTAAAAAATGTACATGTCTTCGCAGGTCAAATTTGACACTGAGCACGCTCATGCTGCCACTTTTACGTTCATGCGTCATATCAACAGTTTTGCTATTGGTTGCGTCATCTTGATCTCAATTTACGTTATGTTATCTTCCATCTGTCATTTTCATCTTAATTGCTTATTTTGATTGTTGCACGCCCATTTTGCAATCAAATGATGTTTTGATGACTTCGAGCGTGATCGAGGCCTTTAAATCTCAATTTATATGATGTGGTTATCAATGGATATTTAGGAGGCATGTTTGATACCGTCGAGCCGCGAAGCTCGTAGCGAGGTCAACAACAGTTTAAATAAACATATCGTATTCAAATACTTTGGAGTTGCTAGTTCAATCTTAAAAATAAATGCAAGACTTCGTATTTTTTTTATTTGATTTGAAGTGAAATAAAATAATCTAAAATGCAAGTCAACAATGATTAGGCAATGCGGCCGATGACGACAATGATTAAAAAGTTAGCAACAGGTCGATAGTTGATGAAGGCCAACCACGGTCAGTAGTGGCGAGCGGGTGGTGGCCAACAATGGCTGACAAGCAGTGACTGACGACCGCAATTACAATAGAGAGTGGTGGCAAGAGATTGACAGAAGATAGATAGGGAGTGGTGGTATGTTTTCGGTGGGCAGGTGGTGGCAAGTGGTAGGCAAGTGGCTAGCTGCGATGAAAAGTGCAATTGGTAGTCGACGAGAATGGTAGGCAAGTGCAGGGTGGTGTCGGGTTGGGTTGAAGGCAACGGTGGGTGGGGACAATAGAGCTCGTAGGCGAGTAGGTTACAACTAGTGAGCAAATAGCAATGAGCGGCGGCGCGCAAGTTGATTACTAGGAGTGGGTGATGGTGAAGGGTGACAACGACGGGTGATCGTGACAGGCGATTGACTAGCAGCGGGTGCCTGTGAGAAGTAGCAGACAACGACAAGTGACAACATTTTACATAAAACTATGCATTTGAAATTTGCCCCAATTTAGTGAATTTCAAATAAATTTGGTTTGCTAAAAATGAAATACAATGTAAAAGATTTGCAGTGAACTATCATTACAATGTATTGAAAATACTTTCGAGTTGTTATGTTCACTATAAAATAATTGGACTTTTATATTTTTTATTTGATTTGCATCTCATATCTAAACTTTCATATTTACACACATAACACAACAAGTCTTTAATATCACATTAAAAACAGTTTTTTAAAAGTAAAATACACATTTTTATGCATAGATTTAAAGAACTAAAATGCTACGTAATTATGAAGTGGAGATGGGATATGTAAATATATAAAAATTGCATGCTGTCATAATTTTCATCATACACCATGTTAAGCATGCATGAAAACTACAGAATATATATAAAGAGCTGAACTGCACGTTTCAAACCAATTCAAGGTGTCACGGTAGTTGCTCAAGTTTCTTCAATCTAGAATATAACTCAGCTATCAGCAAGATCCGATGATGATGCATCGTTATTCGTCTGCATCCCACATTCAGTGTAAAATCTAACTATCTTCTGATCTAACTTATAGTAGTGAACCATTTTATCAAGAGGTTTCACGTCAAGGTCAATGAAATATGCCTGCAAAAGAATCTTCATTGTGTTAGATTTCAGGTTTTATGTTAAAAAATAGGTTCATGAATTGAAAGATCCCACAACAACAAGAAAAAGCTTTTATCCCACTAAGTGGGATCGTCGGCTACATAAATCCTTTTTCTCTATTATGTCCTATTCAGTGTCATATTTTCATTTAATTCTAATAAATTAAGATTATATTTTATACAACATGCCCAAATTTTTTTTAAGTCCACCTCTACCTTTCTTAGCGTAAGTCGAATCGAAAATATTTACTCTCCTAATAGAGTCATCAGCTGGTCGACATTTAATATAACCAAACCATCTACGGTGTCTCTCTCAAATCTTGTCCGTCATTGAGCTACTCCAACCCTCTCACAAATATATTCATTTTGCAGACTCTTCGTGTAAAACATCTCATCCAACTAAGCATTCACATCTCAACACTTAATTTAATGCTTCTTTTTTGCAAGCTAACTTCCTGTGGCATAAAGCATTGGAAGTCTCACCACCATCTTATAAAAGTTTTCTTTAAGTTTGCGGAACTTTTCTATTGCACAAAAGGCCCGATGCATTCCTCCACTTCAACCATCCAACTTGAATTCAACTAATAACTTCCCCATCTATATCAGCATCACATTGAACAATAGACTCAAGATATCTAAAACGTTCACACCTTTTAATGACTTCATCACCCAATTTTACAACCCCGCCACAAAATCTACCTATTACTAAAATTACATTTCATGTATTCAGTTTTAGATTTGCTCAAACAAAAACATTTAGACTCTAAAGTTGATCTCCATAATTCAAGTTTTTTTTCCTAAACTCTCACTCATCTTATCCACAAGAAGGATATCATTAGCCAAAAGCAAACACCAAAGTACATCATCCTATAAATGTCCAATAAAAGCATCTATAGCTAAAGCAAAAAGATAAGGGCTTAGTCGATCCCTTCAAGAATTGAAAGATCTGTTAGCCAAATATATTGTTCCATATCTCGGCATTGATATGAGCACATATCATATTGATTCATCGTTAAGACTTTACTTCAAAAATTTAGCAGTGTTCCATATCTAGGCATTGATATGAGCACATATCATATTGATTCATCGTTAAGACTTTACTTCAAAAATTTAGCAGTAACTAAGAGTACATAGAGGTCAATTAAACTTTTTTTTATTATTATTTTGATTTAAATTAAAAATAGTTTAAAAACATTCAAAACATTTTTTAAATGTTTTTGTTTTTAAAAACAAGTTGATTTATTTTTAAAAATAAAAAATAAAACAAATAAAAATTATATCAGCCAATAAATTCTTTTTAATATAGGATGCTTTTTTCCAAAAAATGGAGGAGAAATATACCTTGTAATCGAAGGTCTGCTTGGATGACTCGAGACGAATAAAGTCATACGATGAGTCGCTTCCTTCATGAGGTCGAAAGCTAATCATTAAACTACAGTCCTTTGCAGTGGCAGCTATTAGAAAATTCCTTACAATTTTCACGCTTTCTTCTAAAGATAGAGCATGCAAACAAGAATACTTCTGCAGCGATTCAGAGTCCCCAAGATTTTTGCATACCATGCAAGGCTCGGAAATAATATTGTAATATACATGAATGGTTCCTTCTATGTCAAATAAATCAAGCTTTTGAACAGCTAGAAGTCGGTCCAGTACTCCTGATCTGAAAATTGCCTCAGAGACAAGTTCAATGAAGCTAGCTAATCTTAGGCCATATTCTCCATTTATGAGTATCTTAAGTTGGTCTTCAATGCTAGAGCCAATCTCACCAATTTTTCTATTGCTATCTGCTCCCTCCATGTCTCCAAATATGAGAGTGCCATTCAGAAAAATTCGGAAGTTATTTGAAGGAGTTGTGAAGAGTGCAGCAATGGCTTTCTTTATCTGCTCTATAGATCCCGAGAACAGATCCAGTGGATTGTAATCACTCGGCTGTGATATCTGAAATGCAAAAAAAAAAAATGTTTCAATTTATAACCCTTAGTCGTGATGCAAACAGGATACTATCTTATCTGGAAAATTAGAATAATTCAGAGAAATTTCATGGTTCTTGTTAAACAACAACAACAACAACAACAACAATAACAAAGTCTTAATCCCACTACGTGGGGTCGGCTACATGAATCTTTTTTCTCCATTGCATCCTATTTAGTGTAATATTTTCATTTAGTTCTAATAAATTAAGATCATTTTTTATACAATAAGCCCAAGTCTTCCTAGGTCTACCTCTGCCATTCTTAACATAAGTCGAATCTAAAACATCTACTCTTCTAATCGGATCATCAGATGTTCGGCGTTTAATGTGACCAAACCATCTAAGACGACTCTCTCTAATTTTGTCCGTCACTGGAGCTATACCAACCCTATCCCAGATATATTCATTTCATATTTTGTCTCTAAGTGTAAAGCCACTCATCCACCTAATTATTCTCATCTCGGCAACCCTGAATTTAGTATTATGCTTCTCTTTTAAGGGCCAACATTCAGCGTCATAGAGCATTGCAGATCTCACCACCGTCTTATCAAATTTTCCTTTCAGCCTAAGCAGTACTTTTCTATCACACAAAAGGTCCGAAGCATTCCTCCATTTCAACCAACCAACTTGAATTCTACTATTAACATCCCCATCTATATCACCATCACTTTGAACAACAGACCCGAGATATCTAAATCGTTCACACCTTTTAATAATTTGATCACCCAAAGTTACACTTATGTCACTAAAACTACTACTACTAAAATTACATTCCATGTATTCAGTTTTAGTTCTACTCAAATGAAGGCCTTTAGACTCCAATGTAGATCTCCATAACTCAAGTTTTTCCTGGGCTTTTTCTCTCGTCTTATCCATGAGAAGGATATCATCAGCAAAAAACATACACCAAGATACATCCTCATATAATTGTCCAATAAGACCATCCATAACTTAGCAATAAGATAAGGGATCCCTTATGTAATCCAACAGAAATAGGAAAATATTTGATCAATCCTCCTTCAGTCCTAACACAAGTAACAACTCTACTATACATATCTTTACTGACTTGAATATAAGCCATATCAACACCTTTCTTCTTAAGAACGCTCCAAATGACATCTCTTGGAACCTTATCGGAAGCTTTTTCCATATCAATAAAACTCAAATGTAGATCCTCCTTATTATCTCTAAATTTCTCCATCAAACCTCTCAATAAATGTATAGCTTCCATGGTAGACCTGCCCGCATAAAACCAAATTGATTAAACAACTCGAGTTAAAATAGAAAATAATTTAAATTAAACAAAATAATCAGTAATTGACTCATGATCATGAAACAATNCTCTACTATACATATCTTTACTGACTTGAATATAAGCCATATCAACACCTTTCTTCTTAAGAACGCTCCAAATGACATCTCTTGGAACCTTATCGCAAGCTTTTTCTACATCAATAAAACTCAAATGTAGATCCTCCTTATTATCTAAATTTCTCCATCAAACCTCTCAATAAATGTATAGCTTCCATGGTAGACCTGCCCGCCATAAAACCAAATTGATTAAACAACTCGAGTTAAAATAGAAAATAATTTAAATTAAACAAAATAATCAGTAATTGACTCATGATCATGAAACAATGTACCTGTCACTAAATAGATTTGCAACAAAAGACAAACAATTGCTGATCATATCACTGTGTACCCAAATATGCATAGAAAATAACTATCAGATAAGCCTAAATAAACTTTGCTAGCTGAGGCGACTTTTTTTTTGTCTGGTCCCGGCAGCAGATATGACCCAAAAGTTAAAGTCAAAGCTATGCGGCTAAGCTCTCTGCCATGGAATAGGCCAAACTTAAGTCTGCTCAAAGTTAAATGAACAAGTTTAGGATAG
>NEWO01000492.1:113247-143863 GCA_003013225.1 Phalaenopsis aphrodite | reverse complement strand
AGCCACATTCTATCATAATCCACATTAAAACACTTGGATGCTTATAAATAAAAATAATGCCACAGCATTATACTCCAACATCTCTCCTTCTCTTCTAACATATATTCTTTATTTTGATCACTGTATAGATATTTGAACAACCATTGAGCATTGGTTGCAATCCACCAATCGATCACAAATCACTAAGCCAAAAAATGAACTCTACTATGTCAATATGAAGAAAAAACATATGATGCAATATATTTTTGAAATAAAAAGCAAAGTGGATGCCATTGCTGTTTTCAGATCTCTAAATCTCCTCTGGATCATGAAGATATCATCCTTTATACCCTTAATGATCTAGCTAGAGTATATTAAGCCTTTAAAATAGTCATTCAAACATATCTTTAGTAAGGGTCATACTGCTTTCGCCTACAAGGTGTGGTGATCCCTTAGTGAAGATGTTGTTTTTCTACCCTTAAAGCTAAGGTTTGTACATTGAGTAGGGACTAATAAAGCTGAAACTGCACCACACTACAGATAGGATGGCTTCAACCCTCTAAAATGTCTTGCCATTGTATGCTCATCTGGATCCAACAACTTATATTTCAGCATGAGTTGATCAAATTCGATCATATACTCCTTCACAAAAGAATCTCTCCAGTGTTGATTATAGAGTTTTAGGAACGTCTTGTCATTAATGTGAAAGAGTATTTGTGAAGCATCTTCCTCTTTACCTTAGGTCATGTGGTGATCTTACTCTTCTTTTCTCATTGTCGAAGACGCTTCCAATTTTCTCACCACAGGAAAGTGATCTTATTGAGCTTAATGGCTACCAATTTGACTCACTTATCCTAGGGAATGTCCTTATAGTCAAAATTCATTCCACTAGTCAATTAATAGCCAACCATTATATCATTGAGCTATTGAAGAATAATGGGAGATTCAACCTCAAATTTTAACTCCCGTTCTCAACCCATGAATAATAAAAGTTCAAAGCTTTGCTCATTTGGTCTCGCTGCTCTGATACCATCCTTGATTGTGTCTTGATCAGACCAAATTCAACAGCTACGATTATACCACCCGTAAAGTCAGACCACTAATTCACCCGGATCCAAACAACCTTCAAAATATGCGGGTTGATCTTCACTTCAAAGTCATCATCTCTCCTCCAATATTTAATGTTAAATTATCGGGGCATTAATTTTTCATCATTGAAAACTTCCTAGTGGAAAGTGTTAACTTCTTCCCCAATCTGATGAGTCAAATGATGGCTATGAGTGATATGTTCGAGTTGTCTCCTCTCAAAGGAGAAGCCTTTGTTGAAATTGAAGGATCTCCATTTACATGTCCTCCATTATAAGCTCTTGAACCTCTTTGCATGTTTCTCCTCGGATACAAGGTTTCTCTTTCTCCCAATTAGGATTTTGACTTGGAAAGAGAGGGTTGTATAGGGTTAGGGTGAGATTTAGGGGATTGAAGGATGGGGTTAGATGAATTCGATTATATAGATTTTAGGTTTACAAGTGGGAAAAAAGAAATCCCTAAAGATTTAAGATTTGTTTAGCTCTGATATAAAATAACATCGTTCTAGAATTTCCAACCATTGAATCCTCTTCTTTCGAGAATTTCCAAGTGTTCGGGGATTGAGGTGTTTATTGAGAAAGTGGTAGAATGATAATTAAGCATTAAAGGACATAAGGAGATTTGGAGAGAGGAAAATTCATTCAAGATGTTGTCCAAACTGAAATCAACAAAACAAAGCATGGCAGTGATACTGGTGAGATACGGTCGTCAAGGATGATCCATCACCTATTCTCGAATAAGCTACAAACACACCACTTGGATAATGAAGAGGATAAAACACTCCTAGAAATTAGAGATTACAACCTCTAAATGCATGAACTTAAGAAAAAGTTATAAAATCAGGTCCCAATCAATACTTATACTCAAGCATAAACTAAACCAAAATTCTAATTAAAAGTAAGGTAATTGAGGGCCCACATTATCCAACCAAAACTAATAGATGAAAAAAAATCCCACTTTTGAGATCTCACAGGAAAGGAGCCCGCCCCAATCCTAAGGGGACCACTTCCGCATCATAATGGCTTTCTTCATGGCCTTTTAGAAGAAGTTGTTAACATGATTCAACTCCTTGGCTTTCATGATCCACAACGTCCAACTCATATTTCTCTTCATTAAAATGCTATGTATGGCTTTAAACAAGCTTCTCGATAATCGTTTGCCATCCTTACAAACATCTACAACAATTAGGCTTTCAAGCTAGTGTCTCCAATCCATCTATATCATCTTTAGTCAGGATAATATATCTTTGTATTTTCCTCTTTATATGAACGACATACTCTTTACAAGTAATATGGCATAGCCAATCAAAATCTATGACCTACACTTCATCCTTATTTTCACATATGCAATCTTGGAACTATCTCCATTTTTTGGGAATATAAGTTCAACAAATAATATATGAACTATAGTCCAAGTATGTTATAAAATTGATCACTCGGTCGTTATAAACCGGTTCTAAAATTGATTCCTACTAAAACTTCTATTACAACTTATTCATCTATTCCTTTTGCTAATCATACTCCCTATCGTTATTTACTTGGTTCTTTCCAATATCTAACAATCACAAGGCCAGATATCAGCTATGTGTTTAACATGCTTTGTCAACATATACATCATCCACATAATAGCCATTTTCAATAACTTAAAAGCCTGCTTCTCTACCTTAAAAAAATGTTGCAATATGGCTTTACCCATATATCATTCTTCTCTTCACCTTCATACTTACTCAAATTCTGATTGGGTGGGCGATTTAATTGATTGAAAATCTAATATCGGTTATTGTTGTTCTTCTTAAAAAAAACCTCGTCTCCTGCATGTTAAGAAACAGTCTACAGTTGCTTGCTAATCAATTGAAGTTGAATATCATACGCTTGCTAATCAATTGAAGTTGAATATCATACGCTTGCTATTGCCCCAACTGAAATCATTTGGTTACATCAGCTTCTTCAAGAATTTACCACGCCAACTACACTGTCAACAAAATTATACTGCAACAATGGCCTACCCGTTCCGCCTGTAAACAATCCAATCTTTCACGTTTGGATCGAACACATTGAAATCAATTTTCATTTCATTTGTGATTGTCCCAAGACCAAGATTATTATGACACAACATATAGCAACTCAAGATCAGTCTGTTGATATTTTCACCAAGGCACTTTCCACCTCTCATTACAAGCATTTGCGGGACAAGTTAACGATCCATGAATAACCATTAACTTGCGGGGCAGATATAAATGATAAGTAATACCTAAAATGTGGTGAATGATGAATAAGTAGAATTTTTATTATGCTTGGATCAGGAGCAGCCACTAACCTCTTTTTTTGCATCCTTTCCGTTGATCTCTAACAGCATAATTCATCTTCACCATTGATGTGTAACAGCTGCTGTTCGGGTTCAAGTTCTGCCTCCCACAGCATGCATTTCTTGCTGATAAACCAATGTAAAACTGTAGGAAAATACTGGAAGATGAAGGATTGGCTCGTGTAGAGCTCTCCCTAGCTTCTAAGTGAGTTTCGGTGTCTGAGCTCCGTTTCTACTGTTTATACTCAGCCTCAAATCCATCAGGGCCTATATAAATCCCATGCTTGAAACAACCAAACAGTCCATATAAACCATTCCAAACCTCCCAGATTGAAATTTAGCAAAGCCTAGCTAGTGATCATGTCATTATCACCCGCAATTTTAAGGAAGATTGAAGGACCGTTCAGAGTAAACGAGACATCCATAAGAGACATATAAGAAAGTTTTTCAAGTACGAAATAGAAGACAGAGAAAACATGTACCTCTCCAAGATGAAATTTCAGGAGTTGATGCATTCTAAATCGTGTTACAAACTTCTTTACAGCATTTTGTTTGGCTATGAATTTTGAAGATGGAAGAAACCCACACTTCGGCTGATGTTCAGTTTAGTGACCATAAGACATGCAAAAACAAAATAAAAGATACTTTAGTTCAAAGAAGATAAAGTTTTAACCCAAAAAAAAAGGAATAGCCTGTTTCTGTTGGATGTTACCTTTATTTCCACTGCTATGCATACATCATCTTTGAGAGAACCTGATATGAAACTGAATAAAATATATGCAAAATTTAAATTTATGCAGTGCGCATCTTTGTGCCTATTTGTATGTAAGCCAGTGAGTACTTTTTGTGGTAAGGCTTTAAGTGTGTAAGAATAGAAGTGGAAAATTTTAGATGTACAATGAAATGTAGAAAGCCATATGACATATCAAACATTTCCGCTTGACATTAGGCAAACATGTTCTTAGCACACTCATGGGTATGGCTTCCCAACAAAAAATAATAAGGGATGAGGGAAGCCAACGTTTCAATAAAAGAACCCCAAAGAAAATTATGTCAAAATAATTAATCCACCAATATATAATAACTTCTTCAAAAAAAATATCATAGGGCTGCAAATAAAAGGAAACATTCAACAAGTTACTCAAGACTTAGCTTGATAAGAGCTCGCTCACAATCCTTGGATCAAATAATAAAAAAAGTATAAACAATTTTACAAATACTTGATTGTTAAAATTAACAAGCTCAAAAAATTTTATTTTTGTTAATTAAAATTTTATTTTTGAAGCTCAATAAGGGGGCTCATTTATATTTTCAAACGAGCTACTTTTTTGAAGCTGAAATATCACAAACTGAATAAAACTCGAGCCGAGCTTCAACCAAATTTGAATCAGCATGAATTGAAAACAAATCAAAAGTTTAAACACAATCATAACTTGCACCGAGCTCAGGCCAAACTAAAACAAAGTTTTAGCAATCAAGCTTGAGCTCAAATAGACCTCAACTTAGCTTGTCTCGATTTATTTTCAGCTCAAAATTCTCAATTTGAAGGGTGCCTCCAACTTCCCGTAAAAAACCTCGTCCATAAATCAAACCAAGCCAGGTAGAATACACTGAGGTGTACTATCTTGAAGAAAAAGTCAAAAACATAATTTGTTGAATACCAAGGGGCTTTGAGATCACTTTTATTTTAATTTATTTTTCTCATGTCTTGATTTAAAATAAAATATATTTGGTATGATATAACATGCTTAGTTGTTTTTAAAAACGCTCAAAAAAACTTTTAGATAATTTAAGTGTTTATAGAAACAACTTTGACTTATTTTTAGAAATAAAAAAAAGCATGCAAAAAATGCACTAAACAAACATGTTTATAGAATAAAAGCATGCAAAAAATGCCCTAAACAAACATGTTCATAAAATAAAAGCAAAACAACAACAACTACAACAACAAGCCTTTATCCCACTAAGTGGGGTCGGCTACATGAATCTTTTTTCTCCATTGTGTCCTATTGAGTGCCATCCTTTCTCTTAAATGTATATTGATCCCAAACAAGCCCTAAGTGACATCCTTTCTCTTAAATACACAAATAAAAAATACTTCTCATTAATGGCCATAATTGATAGATGAACACCTATGAAAAGAAGTAGATGATTAACCTTTCTGAATCTAACATTATCAAGTATGAACGTATCCAAGAATCACACATAGTTGAACTCCAAACATTTGTGCAGGTGAAATATGAAAGTGCAGACATGTAAATTGAACATATATACTATATATGAACATTTACATTCATAGGACAAAATTCTAATGCAGTTACATATCTCACACTTAAACTTTCATATTTACACACATTTTCATACTTGCACACATAGCCATCAAATCTTTAATATCACATCAAAAATAGCACTACTATCATTTTTTATAAGTGAGATACATATTTTCATGCATAGGTTTAAAGCACCAAAGTGCTATATATGTAAATATAAAAATTTAGGCGTGAGATATATAAATACATAAGAATTGTGTGCTAGGTATGTAAATGTCTCAATTATATATCATAAAAAAACAGCATTTACCATTAGAAAAAACTGAATGGTCAGACATAAGCAGTGCCGAATGAGATAGGAGGTCAACTTCCGTTGCATGAAGTCGCCAATGAGGACGCTGAGTATGAACACTCTTTTCAACTGACTCTAGGAACTCCCTTGTTACAAATATGGGTACCTGACATACATGAAACATTCTATTACTCACAATTACAACAATAAGGATAACATGACCAATTGATATTATATTATCATCATCATCATTAGTCATATCACAGCTAAATGGCATCAATTAAACGTAATGTAAAACTCTCATTCAAAATATTACCTCCCGTTTGAAAAGTAGTAATTTCACCATAGAACTTATTTTAACTTAGGACACATTTTGTTATATTTATCTCATTTTAATCTTGTCTGCAGAATCACAGTTGTACCGTTCAAATAAAATTCATTTTATCATATTTATCTCCATCAAATGACAACAAAGAAGTGTTTGAAGGTTTTTTTTATCAAAAGACCAACCTGTACAAATGTGTTAATTCTGACTTCAATTTACATATGTTAGTATTGCTAAATATGCATTATGAGGATAGTATGCCACTTCATCATGATTATAATGTACTACTTTACAAAAACGCAAAAACAATATAGGAAGATTTCCATAAATACCACTCAATCCGTATGTATTTACATATCTAACAGCTAATCTTTAATTTTTACATGCATATCATGTTTCCTATGCATGAAAAGGTGTATTTCACTTTTGAGAGTTAAAATGGTGGTTTGAAGTGATATGAAAGATTTGGCTGCATAAAGATAAAAAAGCAAAGTTTACGTGTTAGATATGTAAATACATAGGAATTGGGTCGTTATGTATGTAAATGCCCAAATATTTTATGAAGAATACCCCTCCATCAATGAGCTTGGAATCTAAGAGAGGGCCCATCACTTGTACTGCATAAATTTTCTCAGCAGTCTCTTTAGAAGTAGATTCAATGAGTTGTGGAATGTCGCCCCATACGAGTTGTTCAGACAAAGAAAATAATCTCTTAGATTCAATGTATGACTGGGTTTGGCCTCGTGATACTTTGTGAACACGTAATACTTTGCCAACCTATTAGAAACAAATATACGAAATCAGCTGTCAACAATTAAACACTAACAAAGACTTGAAAAAGAAAAGAATATGTGAACTAGCCAAGCTAAAAATTTCAAAGTAGCAACCAGGTAAAATAGTAAATAGAAGAATTTAATTAAACTAAATTGTAATTCGTAGAAGACTTTCCTTGGAGGAAACAAACATGTTTATCCAAATCAGTAATAATAACATGCAAGGTTCGCTAAAATTAACCTCACAGAGTTAAAATTTGCCTTTGAAATAACACTATAAGAGAAAGCAGTGACAAAATGCTATTTTCCCCCCAATTTTTACCCTTTCCTAAAGAAAAATGAAGTGCACTAAACTGATATCACATACAATTGTTCCCCCATGGTTTCTAGCATATTTAAATCTAAACAGCATTATCATATTTTATAAGAGCATATTTTGATGCTTTCTCTATTCACTTATATTACAATTGATGTTTCTTTTTTTCTTTTTCAAATCAGAGCTGCCCTGTGCTCACCCCGCATATATTACGTATAGTGCCCAATAGTTTGAAACCCCTGATAAGATAGGCTGGTTGGCCTCCACTGCCCTCATGGACCAAAAGGCGTCAAATTATTGGATATCATGCATTTGCAAGCTGCCCTTGGCAAATCATTAATCTTTTCACATATAAAGAGCTCGTTAATTTAAAAAATAGGGTATAAAGTGGATTTTCAAGTAATAGAAGGGCTGAGTAGGATCAGCAAGTTTTGAGATTTGTTACTTGAAAGAAAATCTGCATAAATTTTCTCAAGAATATTTTATGGCCCTATACCAATTTGAAGGAAATAAAATTAAACATCAATTAACTACTAATGGACTACAGTGAATCAACTTCGCCTACTATTTTTTAGAATATATCATAAAAGCGAAAAAAATGATTATACGCAACTTCATTTTATCCATTTAGGATTCAAATTTTCATCCTTCATCCACTGCTTTCAACCGGAAAAAAGCTAGTTCTAACCAAAAATGATATGCTGTCAACATTTTAATCATTGACTAAATAAAGATGATATGCTGTCAACATTTTAAACATTGACTAAATAAAGATCTTTTTTTTTTAAGAACAAAATACATTAACAAGATAATGATATGAGTATAATAACAATAATTATAAAGAACTGCCATATTTAAAAAATAAAACAAAGCATAATAAGATAATAAGAAGACCAAGGATAAATACGGAAAAAGGGACAATATAATAGGATTTTTTTTTTAATTCCATCTTCAGTCGAGACAGACAATGAAGAGCCAATTTACTCATTCTTACCAAAATGTGGGGAAAAAATTCAATTCTACTAATATGTATCTTTGCCGCATAAGGCCTAAAAAGATGGATTCTTGCATCATCCGCTGTAAAGGTTTCCCAAAAATGAAAAATTAAGAAAAATAAGATAGCTTGGTTGAAGTAATGTAGAAGAAGTGATTAAACTGAGATCCACATGGCAATCAAAATGGGGAGACCAGCATCAGGAAACCTTGATCTTATATCTGCGTCAGGAAAAAAGGTCTAATTTAATCTACTTCTAAGAAAAAATTTATAATGAAATGCAAAGGTCAATGAGCCCAACAGTGTAGTCATCCATCAGCTATGAATCAGATATAAATTTGCAAATTACATCTATGTTGCCATGCTGAGTGAAGCCATAAAAAAATTGCTAATAATTATGAGTGCAAGTAGCCCAGCAAGCATAAATACCTCCAATAAATACCTCTTCATCGGTGAAGAGAAGAGCAGACTAGCCATGAAAAGAAGTTGTCACAATGATGATAATTCCTTGTTAAAAAAAAAATTGAAATGTTGTGGATGAAGAGGGGTATAATCTAACAAAAATCGATCTAAAAACAACATTAACAAATACACACGGAGTGTGGTAGGAGGCACAGAAACCAATGAGAGGGTGCAATAAGAGGTGCCTCAGAAAAGTGGAGAGCTCCTCGGGAGTCAACCAAAACCCTGGGAGTAGTTAATATCGAAGGATCCAAAGAAATGTCAGTTCATCTAAGGAAACTAAAGTGGCAAAATATCTCCCACCTATAACCAACAAATAAAAATGTGCACGAGAGAAGGAACAAAAATCAACAATTAAAGAAAAAAATGAAGATAACAACAACATAAAGAGTCTCCCTAGGTGATAAGGGGGCAAAGAGTGAACAAGATACCAGCAGAAACTAGTATGAAAGAAAAGTCAAAACAAGCAACCCGTTACTAAAAAACATGGAGAGAAGAGGAAGTGAGCCCTAGCCCACATCAATGTAGATTAGGACTAACTAAAGGCAAAGACCAAGGGTTAGAAGAAGAACAAATGTTGAATGGCGCACGCACCACAAAAAGCAAGCAGCCACTAACATGCATGACCTTGTGCAACACCACATAAACCTAACACAAGCAAAGGACAGTGTGTGCATGGCTCGTGATTGCTTCGTGCAGAACAAACGTGCCAGACATGCACGCACGAATAACAAACAACCAGCTTGTGCCAAAAATACACAATGATCGGCCTTTTGGGGTAAAAGATATTAAGGGGCTATTTGGTTGGCAGCAAAAGGAATGAATTGGCAACCTAATGCAGTACTTTTAAGATTTTATGTGTTTGGTCAGGTAAATTATAAATCCAGCGTAAAATATGAAAGAATTTAGAATTCATTCTTCAGTTCATTTTCTTTATACTTAAAATTTCATAGATTTGGCCGAATTCCAAATACACGGCCCTACAAAAAGTGTAGTCAACGGTTGCGGCCACTACCTTTGTGTCAAACGTCAGCACCGGCCTCCAACACACCGGACACCAACGCCATCGCTACCACCACCAGTGGCCACTTGCGTTCGCCGCCGTCACCGCCAATAATATATACAAGTCCTCAAATATGTTGAAATGCATTATTTTCATTCTACTTCAAACCAAACAAAAAATTATAAAATCGTACGTTTACTTTGCAATAAAAAAAAATCAAAGTATTTCAAATATAAGGCATTAATTATGCATTACATTTATTTTACTTTGCATTACTTTTCAACAAACCAAATAATTCTCAAGGAGAAAGGTTCGGCACAAGTTATGGATTATATCGAGAAGTGTGAGCGAGTGAGAGCCCACAATAAAGCCAAGTACAAAGCTAATGGAAGGCTTTCACAATTTGAATTGTTATGATTACGGCAAAACAGCGAAAGAGAACACCTAAAAAAACTAATGCATAACACATAGTTATTCACTAACATCCTGAGGCTCATATATGGAATGTACGAGCTAGTGAATGATTGGAAGTTATATGTAGAAGCTCAACAGAACCTGGACTGAAAAGAGCTTAAAGCGATATAAGTGAGAACCTATCAATAGAGGACTACTCGGAAGAGGACGAGTGAAGACATGAACCACCTTGGTTCCCTCCATAATAAGTGACACCGTGGGATGTGTCAATGGCTGAGATCGTCAAGGCCATCCAAATTAAAGACTTCTTCAAGAAACCATTCCTGATGAAAGTGGAGTCACATGAGTGACCCTAACACATATTGTCTATCACATGGACCATGGTCACGACAGATATTTATGCAATTTGATTGAGGAATTGATAAAAGCAGGAAAGTTAAAGAAATTTGAGGCCCCATAAGCCAACGCACAAAGACAAGAAAAGGCGCATGCCAAAGACGTCAATAACAAGTCTACCTCAACGATACTAGAACGTATTGTCGTCATCATACCGATCAACTTTGGAGGAGACAGAACTGAAGCTTTGCAAAGGTCTAACTTGAAGCGGTTGAGGACAAGAGAAGTTCACTCGTTCACTATGACCAAATGGACAACGTAAGTCTACCCTCCTATCACTTTTAAAGATGTTGATTTTCCAGTTGGTAAAATCTTTGATGTTATTGTGGTCACTGTGATAATCTTGGATTACCAGATCAGGAGCATTCTGGTAGACATGGGGTAGTTCCGATAACATCCTCTTCAAAGAGGTCTTTGAAAAAACTGGTCTGGACACCAACCAACTACTACCCAACCTGTTCTAAAGCTTCTCTGGAGAAAGAAAGGAGACGTGTGGAATGATCACTTTGCCCGTAACTTGGGGGGGATGGAGATAGACGATACACGGGATTAGTCTACATAGTTGTTGACACCCCAGAGCATACAATGCCACCTTTGAAAAAACTGGTATTGAATACTTTTAAGGCAGTAACATCCACATACCATGTTGTTATGAAGCTTCTCAACGGAGGACGAGTAATAACCGTTTGGGGAGATTTGACTCAATCCCGAATATCTGATCTATGAGCAAGGGAAGACGTTCAGGAATATCTCCTCCAGCTCGACACCAGTAAAGTGTCCTCGAAGCCACTAAGGTTCCAAAACACGTGCCTATTCCAAAGAAAAAGCAGGCAGAACAATCCAAATCAGCTCTTACTTCAGCATAGATAATTGAAACTAACTAGTCACCATCTTCAGAAGGCACCGAAACATATTTGCATGGACGTTTGGCGAAATACTTGGATTCAACATCAACATCACCTCCAACCGGCTAAACATGAGGCCAGAGCCCAAACCCATCAAACAGAAGATGAGGGTTGAGGGCCCAACCAATCTGGCAATAGTTCGTGAAGCTGTTAGACACCAGGGAAATACAATACCCAACTGACCAGCTAAGGTCTTGATCGGGTGGAAGGCCAATATGTAGAGGATGTGTGCCAATTTCACCAAAATCAATACAACATGCTCAAAAGACAACCACCCATTACAGCGGATTGATACACTAGTCAACACAGCCAAAGGTTGATGGATGTAATCTTTGTGAATTAAAGAAGAAGGAACATTGAAATCTATATTGATGGCCTTTTGATAAAAAAATAAATCACCTAAGCAACACATACGAGATGTAGCAGAAACATCCACGACTTTGAGGAAATTTAACCTAAAGCTCAATCAATTGAAAAGCACTTTTGAAGCTAACTCAAGGAAATTCATTGAATATCTGCTCACATTAGAAGGAATAAAATCAAATCCCGAAAATTTCCAAGCCATACTGGACATGTAGCCTCCAAAGAACCTCAAAAGAATGCAAACATTGATCAGGCGGATAGTTGGCCACAACTAATTCATATTAAAATTAGGAGGTTGATGTTATCCATTCTTTAAATCTATAAAGAACTCTAGTCATGTTGTTTGGACTGAAGAATGTGATCAAGCTTTTACAAAATTAAAAGCTCTACCATCATTGCCACTCTTATTATAAAGGCCTGAGATCAGAAGATCTATTAATCTAACTGGGAGTCGAAAAAAAAAAGATTGTTAGCTCAATGCTCATTCGAGAAAATAAAAGGAAACAATATCATATTTACTATGTAAGCATGGTACTCCAGGGAGCTGAACAAAGATGTATGATAATGGAGAAGCTCGTGCTGGAGTTAATTGTTTCAGTAAGAAAGTTATGTCCTTACTTTCAAGTCCCAACTATACATTTCGTAACAGACCATCCTTCGAGATTGATAGTCCAAGCCTGATCATGCGAGTAGACTACTCAAATGGTTGGTAGAACTGAGCGAGTTCGATATCATTTACACACCAAGAATGGCTATTAAGGCTCAAGTGGTTGCCAACTTTCTAGCTGATTTTTTAGAAATATTGGTGAGTGAAGATATCAGTGTTGAAGAAGACAAGCTTTGGATACTCTAGATAGACAAAACATCTGGGAACTTGAGAAAAGAAGTAGGCATGGTCTTGCAAAGTCCTTTCGGGCTTACATTGTATCACTCAATCTGGATAGACTTCGATGTAATAAACAATCAAGAGAAATATGTAGCTATAGTTGTCGAATTAAAATTTTCATTAAGGATCGGAGTAACCCACTTACTTGTTAAGTCTACTCCCAATTGGTGGTAAATCAAATTAACGAGTTGATTGAAATATGAGATAATATTATGCGCAAATATTTGATGAAAGTTAAGGCTGAAATGGGAAGACATGAATAATGTTATATCAAACACATTCCGCGAGAAGAAAAACAATTTGTTGATCTCCTTTCCAAGGAGGAGAGCATTTACAACAAAAGGTTTGTAACCTTGGAGCAGCCCGCTAATAAAGAAGTTGAAATCACAAAAGTTGAATCAAAATCCATTGTAAGTTGGATCGATCTAATCAAAGAGTACCTAATAGGAATTATACCAACAAATATCAAAACTCCTAGAAAGTTTTTTATCAGATCTGTCTGAATCATTAGCAGGGACTTATTCAGATGGTCTATAACTTCCCTCTCAAATGCGTTTGAGAAGACGATAGGATGAAGGTCTTACAAGAAGTTCATTCGAAAGAATGCACGTCATTCGGAAGGAAGAACCATTGTGATAGTGGTGTTGAGATTTCTCCCGCCGAAAGGACTGGAAAAGGCTAAAAGGATCTCACCGGTAATTTTTCCTCAAGCATCTAAGTAGCAGAAAAGTCATTGCTCAAGGAACACTTTTGGTAAATAAACCAAAAGCGTCGAACCCTCGAGGGCTCTGGTGTTGTGAAATTTAGGGCTAAGAAAACACAGAATCGACACAAAACTAGAAGAACACAGAGATTTAACAAGGTTCGGCCATGTGTCGTGTGCCTACATCCTCGAGAGCAGAGCGGCGAATTCACTATTTCAGAAGAGTTACATACCCATAGGATTACACATCTATTTATAGATAAAACCCACAGATAAATTTACAAACACACCCTCGCTCCCCCCAACTCACTAATCCAATAGACACATCTCTTCACACTAAGAGATACTCCTTTTCATTCCAGAAGACACATCTCTTCATTTCAAGATACTCCAAATTTCTTGGTATATGAGTCATACCTAACAATTCTCCACCTTGATGAATATCCAACCCCTTAAGAGAAAATCTCTACCTTGCGAATATCCAGCCCCTTTGGAGAAAAATCTCCACCTTGCAAAAATTCAGCCCCTTAGGAGAAAAAATATTATGGAGTTTCTTACACAAAAGTGGGTTGGGCGACCATGCCAACTAGCAACTGCAAACATTCAACAAGTTCAAGTAACGCAAGAACTTGTTGAAAATACCCGGTTTGATCTACTTTCCTGTTGCATTTTCATCATATGATCCGACAGAGAGTACTTCACCTACAACTGTACTCCACAACAGTTTATATATATTACCATCAGGTTTCATAGCTCGCAATGCATTCAAAATTCCTTGTTGTGCCAACATCTTGCTCTATTTTTTCCTAGTGAACAACTTGCATGTTCCTCAAATGAGAATAGGCCCATCAAGGCCTCCTGCAAAGAACTCCTTGTTTGAAGAACCTGAACGAATCGATATTCGGATTCAATGAACAAGAAATCTATCCTTTGGATATCAACGAACAAAAAGGTTGAGGCTAGGCCGATAGAACCGAAAGGTCTACGGACTCCACCCTTTTATTGTCACAGTCTCCACCACTATCAAGGAATGCACGCTAGCTTCTTCATTTGCAAAAAATGCACTAACAAGCTTTCAAGATGAGTCATTTACAAGAATACCTTCACGTTTATTTATAGTTGCAGATAATAGATAACTAACTTAGAAGTAAAAAAGATGCAGCGAACCCGAGGAGGCGCCCTGAAGAATACGAAGTATAATAAACTCGCCCGCTCATATTCACTTAGTGCATCTGATATTATTCCTGTAACTAACGCAAACTAACCTTTCTAACAGGCCCCATTAAGGATAGACTCGCCACGATCTACTCCCAAGAGAAGAATTACCCATCAGAATTGGGAGGATACTCATCAATTGGCCACCCGACTAATGGATCTCAACTGTAAATTATCTAGCATTATGAAGAATCAACATAAATTCTCTAATGTTCGTACAAGAGCTAGACTTTCAATGTTGCACCTATCTGACGATTCCCATCATTGTAAGACTTGATTTTAGAATGAAATATAAGATCAAACAAACATTTCTAAAAAATCAAATGTAATTTTATCACAAGATATGAACTGTTTTCTCTCCAGAAGATTGGAGGCACCAAGGCAGTGTGGCTAAAAGCCCCCAAGAAAATAACCAGCAGAAAAGCGAAAGTACTCTAGTGAAAGAGCATATCTAAAATTAACAATACATTTCTTCATAAAATAAAAACGGTTTATCTAAGAAAAAGATCACTAGCAAATTAAATTGTCTGGTGTACTCACGACAAATAGAAAATTTACCACTGCGAACATATTAATTCCAAAAAAATAAATAAGCTATACTCGAGAACAAAGAAAAGTCCCTAATTCTCAGGGTTATAGCTACGACAACTCTAAATAGATCCCTTGCAATGATAGTGATAAGATCCTCTTAATATGTATTGAGCAAGGCTTAATCCGTCAAAGCCGACAACTTAACTTGGAACCTCTGCCGAGCTTAGGCGTGTTGTAAGACTCAAACCGAAGGACATAAAGTCATCGGTATATGGACTCAAGAATATCAAATTATATTATTATTATGCTAGAATGAACCATCTATCACCCTAAGAACAAAATTCACTATTGATAAAAAAAATCATTACATAAATACATATAAAAAAAAATTGGCAACGACGGAAATTGTTTAAATTTTCTAAATAAGTGATCAACACATTGACTGCAAAAGATTAAAAATAAAATGAATGCCTCAAAATAAAGTGAGGAAAACAAAAGCGCCAAAGAGCAAAAAGGAAGAAGGAAAAGTTGTCAAAGATTTCTCAACAGAAGTGCATAACACAAGGCCTATCACGGATCTTACTATTTTTCCAAGTAAACAACCAAGAGTTTAGTCTTCTCCTTACTGCTAGAAAAAGTACTTGGCACCATTGGTAGCAGCTGCCTCTTACTAATTTTCCAAGCAAACGAATAAGAGTTGGTGCGCCCACCATGCAAAGTCCGCAAGACGAAATGTTAAGGCCTACCCCAAATTAAGTGTCAAATATCCATTTCAACAACATCACACAGTACTTCACATAAAAATTTCTTCCCAATGAAAAGATCACCTAAAATACTTATGTTACCATCACCTCTACCGTTAAAGGGGTTAGGATGTTTAGATGTCTTAAGTTGGAAAGCTTTTAACTATGACATTCTCACTACATCCACTATCTAAAATTAGTTTGCATACTTTTTCTTCAATCATGCATCGACTCCTAAAAATAGCATGACATTGAAATGTTGGTGGTTGTTTTGGAGCGATTAATATCTTCTTTAAGATGAAATTTTGTATTTCCCCTTCATCAGCAGCTATCTCCTAAATTTTTTCGGCCCCTTCAAATGGATATACTTCACTGTTTTCAGCTTCTGGTTTCAGTTCCCCTTCAACTAACTGAACTTGTCTACGAATGAGAAATTCATTATACTTATGCCCAGGCTGAAAACACAAATATTTTTGCAGTCCAAGATGATGATATACATTATCAAGTTGGAAGATGGTTTTGTTAGCTGCTTTATAATCTCCACATGCTGTTGAAGAAGAACCTGCTTGGGTTGAAGCTGGAGATCGACAAAAGTTTTGTCCTAAACCTTTTGAAGTGTATTTTGGTGACTCATCAGCAACTTTACGGGCGGTCACTAAACTTGAAGCTCTATTAAATTGTAATACCACCTTATAAGCATTGTTCACAAGTTGAAAGAGATACCACATGGTTTTCATTTCCAATTTATTCCCTATGGGTTCTTTCAATCCTCCAATGTATCTAGCCAAAATTTGTTTATTGGATTCATTAAGATCATTGTGGGCACCAAGGGGGTAAAATTCTTCAATATAAGCAATCACCAATTGATTCTCCAGAGCGTAGCATTGATACTGAACGTACAACAACTACTCATAATCTGATGGCAGGAAGTGGTTGCACATGAGTTGCTTCATCCGAACCCATCTTTGGATTGATCAACTTCCCCCGTGTTGACAAGACTAAATGAGTTACTGCCACAATGCTCCTGCTCCACCCTTTCAATCTGCAAGCAACTAACGGACCTGTTTCTCGAAAGATGTGTCCATGTATTCAAAATGCTTTGATGACTTGCTCCCAATCCAAGTAATCTTCATTGTGTAAATATCTGTCAAAATAGGGAATATCGATCTTTACCTTGCATTACTATAGACGTGATCTATTGGACAACAATTGGGGCCAGGAGCTTCGTCAATTATAAGTTCGTCCTCTCAATCAAAATATGAGAAATGGGTGTGTCTGCGATGTGGTATATCACCCTCAGAACTACCACGAGGTTCAGATCTTTGGGTACGCCTCCAATTGCGAGCCTTTATGGCAGTATCACCTGTGAACAATGTGGCAGCCACTACAACCGGTGTGCTTGCCAGGTTTGCATTACCTCCATTCTTACTTGGTTGAAGCTCTCACCACATTTCATGAATGAAGAGGTGAAGCTCTATAGTTAGACCATCCACCTTTTGTTCAAGATGAGATTGAGCCTCGCGAAGTGATTCCCAGCTAGGATCTTCATCATTAGCTGAGGTGTTACCGGCGTTCTCCATTTAACATATTTTTAGTACCAATATGGTGTAGAACCTAGTAATAGAAACAGTAACAATGGAAAAATCTACAACAAATGAGGAGAAAGAGACCTACCTTTGCAATACCATAAAAAAATAAAGGAATTCCTTCTAGAAAACAACAAATTGTCTATATGCCCTCCCACCAACCTCTGGCAGAGATAAGAACACCACCATCAATTAGACAGATGGTCCCCAATGGATAACCAACTAATAAGTCCACTAACATAATTAAAACAGAACATTTAATAAAGCAAAGGAGGACACCATAATATTAAAGATAAGTGGAGTTTTCCAGGTGAATGGCTATAGCAGGTTCCAAGTGAATGAGCTACATCAATTCATCTAAAGTTATATATTTCACCACGAATTAGCTTTGAACCTAAAGTTTTTAGATTTTGCTTTGAATTGGTTCTAAATCGTAGGGTGAAAGTTAGATATAACATTTTTTAAGATCAAATTTTTGTTTATTCAATAATATAGAAACCATCAAGCACTCAAAACATTCGTGATTTTAAATCACATATGACAAACGCAAGCTACCAAATAGTGTTTAATGCCTATGAAAGTGTTAATTTAAGGTATATCAAAATGTTGACCAAAAGGATGGATCTCTCTATTTTATCAACATACAAACATTTACAGTTGACAATTATATAACAAAGATAGCAAGTCGTGTCCACACTTAAGAGTAGCCAAAGCTACAAATTCGTGTGATTAAAAAATTTAAGTTTGGTGGATATAAATGATGAAAATAACTTTATACCAGAAATGGGGTTGATCCGCAATAACTCAAGACAATGTTTGCACCCCCTTCACCTTTGTAGCTCCAATCCTTTGCATCCTCGGACGTTAAGGTCATTGCCATCACATACAACTAAAAACAATTATACTAAATACGTTAATGACAAAGTATTATTAAAATTATAAAAAAAAAATAATAAATGAGCAATAAAATTTTCTGATGGCAATGGATGAGACAACCAAAATTCACCATCCAAAATAAAACTAAATAAATAAGGAATCTTCCAAGCAAACAAAAAAGACTAATATTAGAAAAACAGCATGAGTATGATAACAGAAGCCCAATTGTAATGTAAGCCGTCAAAACTCTCCACTTTAGTTTCACCCTTAAATTTTAAAAAGTAAAGACTAAAACTGCAATGAAAAGAAAAATCAAGATAAAAAAAATAAAAGTGACATAACGCTGTATATTTGATCTACATGCATAATGAAAAAGACTAACTTTCAAAAAAGCATGCATGTATACACAATTATTTTCCGACTACCAAATAGTTCTCTAATAATCATTCTCATGCTAGATTTAAGCAAAAGAATAACCAAAAAGCTCGACAAAATCCATAAAAACATTAGCGCACAAGTCAAAGCCAAAAGGCATCCAAAAAAAAATTGAAAATGGGATAGAAAACATTTACTATCATGTCGCAAGTTCCCGCTAAAGGTCAATCGAATCTGGAAGACAAACATAAAATTCAAGAATTTGGAGTTTATTTGCAAATAATGGAATGTATAATTTAGTCGGGGCTTTGGAATGCATCAGAAGACATGAAATTTAGAACTCGGAGAGTTTGATAAGAAGTGAAGGAAAAAATGAAAATGAAGAGGGAAACCAAAGACATGCTCAAGTTTGCAGTGAAAGGAAGCATAGGGAAGAAGTTTAGATTAGGAGAGGCTAGGGAATTGGAAAACGACAGAGGTTTATGATCCATAGCCATTGCTAGCAGAAATTGAGTAAAAGTAAAGCAAAATTCGACTTCAATCCTGTAAAATGATAAAAAACGCACCCTTTTTACCTTCAGTCACGAAGTTACTAAATCTTGGAATGCGGTAGATTTAATTCGAATCCACAAGGATTTAACCTCTCGTCAACTTCACAGGTCGTCGTCCTCGTCGAAGCCTGCCCCCAGCGAGGAACTGTCACAAACTCCTCTTCTCACTCTCAGGCCACCGATCCCGCTGATGCTCGAAAAAATATTACATCAACTACGCACGTAGAAGTCGTGCTACGTAGAAGTCGTGCGTAGCCAACGCCACGATATCACGGCACCACACCCACGACACCTCGAAAAAAAAAACCGGCTTACTAACCCCAGGAAATATATGTGTTATTCCTAGTTTATTGCATATTATTCATGTGTTATTAATGTGTTATTGTATTATTATAACACCAAAAATATTCTCAGTACATAATAGCACATGAATAACACACAATAACACCTGAATAACACGGGGAATATTCTCGACAGAGGAAAAACGGCGCAATAACATTGGGGAATATTCTCCCCTGTGTTATTTATGTATTATTGTGTGTTATTCAGGTGTTATTCATATCTTATTGTGTTATTATAATACCAGGAATATTCTCAGGACACAATAATATATGAATAACACACAATAACACATGAATAACACAGGGGGAATATTCCTTGTGTTGTTGCGTCGTTTTTTTTTTTTTTAGCACGGGGTGTCGTGGTGTGATTACATTGGCTACGCACGTTATTTTTCATGATACTCGCTGCCAGCGAGCTTTTTTCACGAACCAATTTTCCCTTCACACGCGAAAGCTTCTATTGGTTGATAAAAATTTGAGTAAGTAAGACTTTAGGGGAGGTTATTCAAGGTTGTTGGGGCTTATATCTAACTTCCCTAATCTACCTTTAAAGTACAAATATATGAAAACAAAAATGTGAAACATGCTATAAAATACAAATAGTTTACAACGAGATTACAGGTGGTATAACATGTATATAACCCCTCAATACCCTATAAATAACCTATGTAACGTATACAACGTTGTTTACGTCTTACCTACCCAAATTTTTCTCGTATTGCTTCGGGACACTCCAGTTAGAACCACAGAAATGGCACCCACTCTTTAGTTTTAATTTAGGTGATTTTAATTGGATACGGAAGCCATAAACTCAATAAAAAATCCACACACCGAAATTCCGCAAATGAGGAGTTTGAGCATACAAGAAAAATGAACACTTAGAAACCAAATTGGAATTAATGAATATTTAGAAGGTGCACTAATTAGGATGGGCAAGTGAAGACTTTTCATAAATTAATTGATAAGGTGATATTCTAATGGACAATTTTATGCAGTCTTATATGCCCATAAAACATCATCTAATTTCATCGCTCAATCTCTCTTGTTAGCATGCACTGACTGTCCAAAATTTTTTTAATCTCCGCGTTAGAAATTTCAACTTGTCAACCAATTTAGGGCAATTTTATGTCTAATCCCTTATTTTTTAAAAAAATATTAGTATTTTTCTGTTTTAGAATTTTTCTATTTTAAAAGTGACAACATCTTCACTCATCACAACTTTAGGAGTCCCAAGTATAGTAAATATATATATATATATATATTTATCTTGAAAAATTTTATAACTATCTTGAAATCAAATTTAAGTGTATCTAGAACTTCAATATTTAGATACATCATATTTTGACACCAAAATGTATTGATTCTAAGAAAAAATGTATAAAAGGTCCCATAATAGCAACTAGATAAAAATTTAAAATTTTTGCTTCTAAGATATATTTAAGAAGTATTTCACCTTTTTTTTCCAATATTACCTAACCATTACATTTATCACACTGTATAACAAATTTGTTTACATCCTTAAAAAGTGCAGACTAATAAAATACAAATTGTAATATATTAGAGCAGTTTTGTATGTTCCGAAATGCCCCCTAAATTTTGTTTTGTGACACTTTCTAATGATACTTTCGTTTTCTTTTAAAGGCACACACAACTTAGTAATTTGATCTTTACATTTTTTTAAATAAATACAAGTCATCCAAAAAAAAACTTAGCCATGGATGAATATTTTCAGTTAACTATAAGTCAACCGATAGAGAACAATATCACCACAATAAAACTTGTAATATATGTATGCCACGATACAAATAAATTCAAGATAAACAAATACTCATGAAGAAAACTATCATTAATCTCTAAGTGTTCTAAGTTCTGGTTTTTATATTCTATTTAAGATAGTTGATTAGCTACTTAACTTTTAAATATTTTTATATCATGAATCTCAATATTAAATTCTAATAAAAATAGAACCCAATATAAAATTATAGGCTTAGCATCTTTCTTTGCTAGTTGCATGATCCATGCAAAGTATCATCTTAGTTCAAATCATGTGGGATTTAAATTTATCAAAGGAAAACTATGACTAACAATTCTTTTTTTGTGTTTTCATAATTAACCAGTCTTTTAAGTTTCTGTTAACTTATTTAATAACATTTTAAAAAATTCTCCTTTGCCCTAACATAGGTCTTAAAGATAGTCACTTGTGTCACACATATGCTCAAAAGGATAAGTCAAATTTGGGGCCACTATAATAGGTGCATTTGCTAGCAATTTTCTTAAGATATTTAAGACTTATGTTAGGGGCTACTATAATAGGTGTATTTAAATTAGTGTCTCCTTCTTCTGCTTTTGAGCTAATGAATTTCTTGTTATCAAAGGATGATTTAGATTTTCCCCCTTTAGTCTTTGTTGACATGGATCAATGAAGAAAATAATCAAATAAGTGATAGGTTTAGCAAGGGATGCAAAGATCAAAATGCAAGTTTTACACTTTAAATGATTAAATCATAGACAAATCAATGATCTGAATCTAAAGACATAAACATCACTACGCCAACCCAAGATCTCAAGCTAAAATCTCAAAAATTGCCAATTAATATTGAAGGAAAGAGAAGACGAGAACAATATTTATCTTAGAAATGCAATATTGATCCTTCAAAACCTCTCAATCAAGAGAAAATCAAAAGATTTTGGATGCTCTAAGATGCTTACAGGAGGAAGGAGAAGCATACAAGAAAAAAAAAGTTGGATAAAATCAGCTCAAACGCAAAAAACTTTTGCTTTTAAACAGATCTGGGCACCTAAGCACCCAAAAAATCTAAAATAGGAACAACATTGCACCTCAGCGACGTGATAACAACATCTAAGAGTTGCATTACAGTGTCAGTGGCGCCTAGGCACCCAAAATGAAGTGTCTAGGCTCCCAACTAAGCACATGACTCAAATGTGGTGCCCCAACGCCGTGATAATGGTGCCTAGGCGCCCAAAACCGAGTAATTGGCGCTTAGGCACCCAAGGGGCGACTCTTAGGCGCTAAACTAACTTCAACCCAATTCACCTCATTTCATAAAATTTTTCCAACCACATAATAATTTCATAACAAATCACCTCAAACAAAACTAACACAAGAAAAATAAGCAGTAAATATTGAAAAACACATCAAAAAATATAAGATAATGAAAACATAAAATAACAATCATAAACATAAACTTGGGTTGCCTCCCAAGAAGCGCTTAGTTTAGTGTCTTCCGCCCGAAAATGCTAGCTATTCTACTTAGGTTGATCCAAAGTCAAAGCTTTAATAAGACCGCGTTTCTCTTCCCCTAAAAAAAGTTTTAACCTTTGTACATTTATCTTGAACTCTCTTCCACTAATAAGATCAGCAATATCAACCGTTCCTAAATGGTAAACCTTTACTATAGTAAATGTTCCCAATCATATGTATTTAAGTTTTCTTGGAAATAGTTTTAATCAAGAATCATATAATAAAACTTTCTGTCCAAGCTCAAATTTTTTTTTATGAATCTCTTGATCATAACATATTTTCATTCCTTTCTTTATATAACTTTGCATTTTCATAAGATTTCTCCCTAATCTTATCATGTTCATTTAACTGTCGTAATCATTTCTCAGCAACATCTTTCATATTAAAATTAAACTCTTTAATCGTCTAATATGTTTTATGTTCAAGTTTGACAAACAAATGACAGGACTTCCTAAATATGATCCTATAAGGAGACATTCCTATAAGAGTTTTATAAACAGTCTTATAGGCTCATAAAGCATCATCAAATCTCTCAGCCCAATCCTTTCTATTAGGTTTGACAGTTTTCTCTAGGATTTGTCTTATCTCCCTGTTAGATACCTCAACTAGTCTGCTAGTTTGAGAGTGATATGCATTAGATATCTTATATTTATTCCAAATTTTTCAACAAGTGTCTCTATCCTCTTATTCCTAAAATGGCTTCGCCTATCACTAATAATCATCCTAAGCATTCTAAATATGTTAAATATATTATTCTTCAAGAATTTAGAAACACTCTGAGCCTCATGATTAGGGTGAGCAACAGTCTCAATTCACTTCGACACAAAATCCATTACAACTAGAATATAGAGGTTTCATAGCACGGGTATAAAGGGTCCCATGAAATTTAAACCCCAAATGTAAGAAGTTTCTACTTCTGAAGAATAATTCAAGGGCATTTCATCTTTCTTAGAAATATTATCTACTCATTGACACTATTCATGTGTTTTGATATAATCATTTACATCCCTGAATAGAATAGGCTAGTAAAATCCTGATTGTAAAATCTAAAATGTAGCTCTACAAACCCCAAAATACCCTCCAAATTTAGAATCATGACATTTCCTAATCACATCATGGGTCTCTTCTACGGGCAACAAATGCCTCTTAATTATCTGATCTTTACATTTCCAATATAGGTAAGGGTTATCCCAAAAATAATATTTGGCATCGTGAATAAACTTTTTCCTCTTGTGATAACATAGAGCATAGAGTAAAATATCACTAGCAATAAAATTTACTATGTTTGCATACCATAGAGCACTCAAACCAGAAACAACAAGGAGTTACTCATCAGAGAAATTTTCATCAATATCATAATCTAAAGGAGAAAATTTCCCATGATCAAGCTTAGATAAGTGATCCTTTATTCGATTTTTAGAAAATTTTCCATTCACCACTTCGATATTAAAATCCTGCAGCAACAGGACCCATCTGATCGATCATGATTTAACATTCTATTTAGAAATTATATATCAAATTGTTGAACGATAAGTGAATAGTGCGCTTGGTTCCAATCAAATTGGTTTTAATGTTATCAAAATCATATACTATAGTTAAAAGCTCTATTTCGGTAGTGGTATAGTTAATTTGAGCATCATTAAGGGTATTACTGGCATAGTATATCGCTCTGAAGATCATATCTCTCCTCTTGCCCAATACAATCCTATGACAAAATCACTAGCATTAAACATAAGCTTAAAAGAATATTTCTAATTATGTGAAATAAAAATAAGCGAAATGACCATTTTTTTGTTAACAAATTGAAGGCATTGAGTCAGTCTTGATCAAAATCACATGGTACATCCTTTTCTAATAATGTCACGGAGGTTTGGTGATTTTAGAAATCTTTAATATAACGTCTATAGAGCTCAAAACGCCCTAAGAAGCTCCTAACTTCCCTCACATAAGTGGATCAAGGAAGTTTTTCTATAACATGAATCTTAGCTGAGTATACCTATATTTCACTTAGAAATTTTGTGTTCAAACACTAATCCTTTAGAAACCATAAACTGACACTTTTTCTAATTCCACACTAAATTAGTTGCCTCACATCTCTGAAGAACCCTAGCTAAATGTTCTACGCAAGTGTCAAAAGTAAGACTGAAGATAAAAAAATCATCCATGAATACCTCTATGCATTTCATAATCAAATCACAGAAAATGAACATCATGCGGCACTAAAAAGTGGCAGGCACATTGCACGGTCTGAAAGGCATTCTCCTAAAAGCAAAGGCCTCATAAGTGTTCGTAAAGGTAGTATTATCTTGCTCCTTAATAGTTATGAGAATATGATGATATCTAGAATAATCGTCTAAGAAGCTAAAGAATGGATAACCAACTAGCCTATCCAACATTTGGTCAAGAAATGGTAAAAGAAAGTGGTGTTTCCAAGTGGTTGAGTTTAACTTTCTATAATCAATACATATATGCTACTTTGTGAACTTTCTCATAGAAATTAATTCACTTTATTCATTCTCAACAATAATTAGACCCCCTTTGGGTACAGAATAGATAGAAATAACCCTGGAATTGTCTGAGATGGGGTAGATGTTGCCTGCATCTAGCCATTTCATAATCATTTTCTTAACTACCTCCTTCATGATAGGGGTTAAGTCTCCTATGTGGGTCAGCCATAGGTTTATGATCATTAACCATAAGAATCTCATACATACACATCAATGGACTAATCCCCTTAATATCAGCTAAAGTCCACCCAAAGGCTTTATTAAAACTTCTCAGAACTCTCATCAATTTGTCTTCTTGTAAACTACTCAGTTCTAAAGAGATAATCACATGTAATCTGGAAGACTCCCCCAAATAAGCATACTTCATATGTTTAGATAAAACCTTCTGTTCAACTTTAGGTAGCTCAATAATGGATGGAACTAATGGTTTTGAATTTTCAGTGATGTCCAATAATTCAAACCTCTCTCTGTATATCCTAGGACTAACCTCTAAAAGTAGAGCTATTTTTTCCTTATAGTCATGACTATTATCCTCAATGAAGTTGTGCTCTACTAGTTCAACATAAAAACTTTCCTGAAATTGGCTTCTACAAAGGTGGTCCACTAGATCCTGCCTAAAATAGGAATCCTCATTAGATTCAAAAGGGAATTTCATAGATTTTAAAACATTAAATGTAACCTCTTGATCATTCATTTTCATAATTAACTCTCCCTTCAGTACATTAATCCTCGCCCTACCAGTGTCCAGGAAGAGTCTGCCTAAAATGATGGGAATCTCATTGTCCTCCTCGATATCTAAAATAATGAAATCTGTATAAAAGATAAACTTGTTCACCTTAACTAAAACATGCTTTATAATTCCTTAGAATAGGTAAGAGGGCGGTCAACAAGTTGAAGGGTTACAGTAGCTGGTTGGACATCTCCTAATCCTAACTTCTTAAAGATAGACAAGGGAATGAGGTTGGCACCTAAGTCACATAAAGTTTTCCCAAAAATTTTCTCTTCTATGGCACGGTAGATGGTGAAACTCCCAGGATCCTTAAGTTTCTGAGGTAGCTTCTTCTGTAAGATAGCACTACACTCCTCGCTAAGTGCTACAGTCTCAAAGACTCTTAGCTTCCTTTTATTTTCTAGAATAACTTTCATAATCTTTAATAACTAGGCATCTACTCCAAAGCCTCAGCAAAAGGGATATTGATGGTCAGCCTCTCAAACACTTCTAAGAATCAGGAAAAATGTTGATCCAATTTGTGTTTTTGAAGTCTGTGGGGAAATGATGGAGGTGGGTTTTCTAAATTCTTCCTAAGGGGTGTGGACAACCTTCCTAAGTCTTAGAAGAGTCTTTTATTGATCTTTCAGGCTCATAGTTCTCTTCTACCACCTCAGGCTCTTTCCTAATTACTTCCTTTAACTCTCTTCCACTTCTCAACTTAATGGCTTTTACATGTTCATTACTCTTCTCGTTTGGATTAACCTCAGTGTTACTAGGAAGTGTTCATTGGGGTCAGTTACTAAGGGAAATTGTTTTATGGCCCAACAGATTTTCGGTGTTTCTTATGGTTGCAGCTTGATTTTGTAGTTGATTGCCTATCTACAATACTACTTCTTCCAAAGACAATTTCTTTTTCTTAAACGGTTGCTTTTGGTTAAAGCCAAGTGGGTAAGGAGGTCTTGAATTGGGACTTCCCTAATTATTCTAATTCTCCAAAGGATATGATTAATTATTCACCCATTGTTGGTTTCCTATGCCTTGACTATTATTGTTCCAATTAAAATTGCGATGATTCTTCCATTCAGGATTATATATATTGGAATAAGGGATATTAAGCCTGTTGTTAATGACATTCAGGGTCTTAAGAGGCAAATCACTAGGATCTACCAGTTGTCCATATGAATTCTCCTCTATCACTGGTGATCCTTGTGGCTGATTTAACCCTAGGTTATTCAGCTTTCTAGAGATAGCTGCTACTTGGGAAGTGTCATGAACGTCAGTGTCATGAACGTTAGCTACCTTCTTATGGTTAACTCTATCATAAGGACATTGGAAATTATTTGAAGTCATCTCCTCAATCAATGAATAAACCTCATTGAAAGGTTTCGACATGAGAAAACTACATGTGGAGGCATTTTAGATTGACCAAAGATATCCTATCAGCCCATTATAGAAAGTGTAAATTATTAGTCAATCTGATAAAGCATGGTAAGGACATTTCATAAGAAGTTCTTTAAAAATTTTTCAGGCTTCTTAAATTGACTCTCCATCATGTTGACAAAAAGAAGTAATGTTATTTAAAATTTTAGCCATTTTTTAAGGTGGGAATTATTTTGTTAAGAATTTTTGGGCAAGATCGTTCCAAGTCCTAATTGATCTAGGAGCTAAGGAGTTTAGCCACAATTTAGCTTTTTCCCTTAAGAAGTAAGGGAAAAGTCTTAGCCTCACAACAACATTGAAGATATTATTGTAGCAAAATGTGGCAGAGTACTCTAAAATGCTTAATACATAGAGATTAAGGTTTTCCAAAGGTGTTCCCCCAAACTAATTGTTCTGTACCATTTGGATGATAACAGACTTCGGTTTGAAGGTATTGGCTTCTATGACAAGGGTGGATACTAAGTTGGATTTCATCTACCGTAGGGTTGACATAGTCTCTTAAGAGTCGAGACATGTTGTTATGATTATGGACTTCATGATTTTTATAGGATTTAAGTCCTAAATGTTCTAAACTATACATACACTGATTAGGTTCCACTAGCATGGTACCCTATGCTAAATAGAATAGCAGGCAACTCAATTAAAAGCAATAAAAAAATTACTAAATCAAGAACAAGTAAACAAAAAGTATTGTGCAGAAATTAAAAGTAAGAAATAAAGCAAGTGCACAATCAAACAAATTTAAAACAAGATATCATTTGAGTTTACAAGTAAATATAGAAAAATAAGGAACAAGAAATAATGAACATTGTCGCTTTCAAGTCCTAGGACTAATAGCTCAACATCAATTCTTCTAATTTAAAATTCACCATCGTTCCCCGACAACGACACCGAAAACTTGACACACACCAAGTTTGCAAAGCATGAGCGACTTACGCAAGTATACGTGGTGTATCAATAGTACTAAATTTGAATCCGGTTGTAGGGAACGAGATGAATTATAAGGAAAAGTTCTAGCCTACAATTTTTAGCCTAAGCCAAAGAGTTTAATTTGCAAATTCAATTTTAATCATATTCAAAAGCTATGAAAAATTGGTCTATCCTAACAAGCAAAAATATTCTTTTATAAATCAAGGGTTGAGAATTTCCCTCTTTAATTGATCAAGTGATGGAAATGACTAAGGATTTGATTCAAAAATTAGTGTCGATCAGAAGAAAAATTCTTCGTTTTTCCCTTTCAGTGGTCTAAGGAAGAATAGCAGTCTTAAGTTTAGTTTGGTTGTCTAATACTCTTAAACTTCTCATAAGAAAATGTCTCCTAGAAGATTGCATGAATCCAATGACATTATCCCTATTCCAATGAGTTCTTGTTGTTAACTCTTTTGTTCCATAAAGAATCCTTCTAGATATCAATATTCAAAAAGGATTTTAACAATCATCTAGCCAATTAGATAGTAAATTAAGTTCTCCAGTTAACAAACACTATTAAACTCAAATTAAAGCCAAAACAATCCCAAATCCCTTGTCATATCCAATCACCATCTCAATTAAGGAGAGAAACAAGAAAACTACTTACCATTCATGGCAACCTTCATCAACACAAACTTAGTATTATGAGTAAACATAAGAAACCAAGTCTTTACAAGGAAATCCTGAAGAAAGTACAACTTAATTGTACTTATCTCCTTCACAATAAAACAGGATAAAGAAGTCTCCAATAATAAGTAATAAACTCTCTCAATCCTCAAACACTCTCTGTTCTTCTCTTCTAATCTCCTTGTAAGTTATGTGGCCTTTTCTTTCAAATTCTCTCTCAGAAATGATAGAAGAAACATGGTGAAAAGCTCCATAAATTTTTCTTCCAACCTTTTATATTTGTTCCCTTCAATTCAAATTCTGAACTGCCAAAATTGTCAAATTTCGGGTTTTGGCACCCATACGCCATTGACTTGAAAAAAAAATTTACAAAGGACCGACGCCATAGCGCCTAAGGAGTAGTGCCAACTTTCTGTTTGCTTGAGAATCTGCTTAATTTAGGGATGGACTAGTGCCTAAGGGCCACCGACCCAGCGCCTAGGTGTCGGGTCACATTTTTCTCTATTCCAATTTGTTTAAGTCCCGCTCAATTCTCTTTATGCTGCAAAATGCTAACTTTTATGAACATTTAATACGAATTTTAAGGACACATTGCATTCATTCCTTTCTTCAAGTCTAATCTATGCATGTTAGATGAAGGGCCTTGTAAGAAAAAGATGTGTTTTCCATTTTACTTTAAGAGCTTTTATTGATAGGTAAATACTACTAGTCTATTTAAAAACTTTGGAAGTGTTGAATCATACTTTGTTCATGAATCACATCAAAGAAATAGAGCATAAATAAGAAGAGAGAGAGAGAATAAATAGGAACATGTGGGATCAATCATGTCATATTCATAAAACGATTCTCGTATTTATAGAGGAAATAATACGTGATGATGACATTTCATTTTTGCTCCTGCTTTAAAATGGTTTGTACTGAGATATTTATGGTATTTTACATGTGTAAGCATGTCATCCAGTTGTTTTCTATCTCGGTTAGTGGACCATAGTCGGCTTTGGGTCAGCAGGATCAATTCGGTCGACTTAGCTTGATCGGTAAGGATCGATCAGTTGACATGGACTGGCTGTCAAACTTTAGTCCTTGATGAGAAACTTCTGGAGTGTCACTTTGATGATTGAAGATGTTGTGGAACCAAATCTTCCCATGGATCAGTTCTGGAGAAGTGTTTGTTATTACAACTGATCGGCTTTCTTGTGGTAGTTAGCTTAAATACTCTTTTGTATTATTTCTGGCTGAGTGACTCGTTCTTATATCCTCCGATCGGCTTTGCTCGGCTTCGACCTTTTTGGCTTAGCTCAGATAACTTCACTCGATCAAATAAATAACCCTCATGATCTTCTATTGGCAGAATCTCCTTCATCATACTCTTCGCTTTTGAACCTTTAGATCTTTCCAGGATCATCATTG
>NEWO01000492.1:87861-112706 GCA_003013225.1 Phalaenopsis aphrodite | reverse complement strand
TAGAATAGGGCCACATTGATTTCCCTGCAAGGCATATCTCTTATGAAGCCTTAATTATTTTTTTTTAACTCGAAACCCATTTATTTGTACAAACTTTATATTTGTACCTTTCACTATTAAATATATATAAGTATATATTCTCCAAATGAATTTGTATTATCAACAAGCATGATTCATACTGGTTATTCAACAAAAAAACCAATTTTTTATAACAAGCATGAATCTAGCATTAATTATATAGAGAATTAGAGATATTTTGTTAATAAAATCTAAGCAAATTCATATAAGAGTGATTCAAAGGCAAACCATTTGAAAAGCCAAATTACATGAAATTATTAGAGATATATGCAGTATTGCTTATGAACTTCATCTTAAACTACTATTAAATGTATTTGACTAGATTTTATACTATTAAAAGAATGCCAATGATACTATTGATGTTTTTACTCATAGTTTCATGCAGACAGTTCCAATTTATGCATTTTCATCATCAATGTAACAATCATTATTGAGTAAATGATTAAGAACTCATGTTTGGTGGAAACTCCACAAGTTATTTACAAGATGGAGACGTCGTATCCCTCCTAAGAATTACGAATAAATTAGAGCAATTGTAATATTTCTTCATTCATATAATATGTGTTTAGACTTAACTTAATAATTTCTAATTTTAGATTTAGGTAACTAAGCCCTGTTGTATTGTATCTATGAGTATTTCATGTATGTTTGTTAGATAATATGTTATAATACTTTCAAATGATCAAGTCCTCTCATGTTTTTTGAGTCATCTTAGGTCGTGGATCAAGTTAAGTCTTTTGTGATCCTTTATATTAAGATTTGCATGGAAATTACCTGCAACTCATTTTGAGACTTCTCCAAACTATCGTTGCCGCCGAAGGCATCAAGTTTGAGCCTCTTTAGATACAATTCAAGTTAGATCCGATGCTATTGCAGGTGGAGGGATTGGTCTCTTCAAGGTTTTTACTAAACTCTTTAATATCATATAATACACTAAAATTTTACCCCATAACATAAATAGTTCATAATAATTTAATGTTAATTATATTTTAAATTTAATAAAAATATCTATAATAGTTTTCAAATTTATTAAGGAAATGAAAGCTTTAAACTTAAATATTTGCCATCCCTTAATTTTTAATTATGTCACCTATTTCCTTGAGTTCTGATTATACCAATGTTTGTATCTCTCTCTTACACACTAAAAAACATTTTAGACATCATCAACTAGCCTTTCCAAGTTTCCTTAAGACCTTCCATCTTATTGCTTCCAACTCATGCCTTATTTAATACAAACCAAAGATCACAATGCATCATACAATCTGACACAAAGATTATGAACAAATGACAGAAATTCCCAAAACTTTTCCAACACTTATCTTTAGGAAATCATTAAAAAAATTAAGCAATATACTGCAAATATCTACAACTGAAACACATGCAAGTATTGCCCAGTCATTCATGAGATAAATAAAGGCAGTGTATAGTCTTCTCTTGATTTCTCTCTATAGTATCCATAAAGCAGAAGTTGTGTGATCCCCAACACTGATCCAATACCATTTGGTATCTGAAATTCATATTTGAAATGAAGAATCAGTTCAATTGAAACACTCACAAGTAAATGAAGATTGCAATTTATAGTCATGAGCATCAAACAAAATCCAATAGAAGTATAACAAAATAAGATTTTTTCAAATTCTTACATAAATGAAGAAGTCATGCAGCAACATGCCATAAGAAAAGAATGAAATGCTCGTAAGGAATGTTGCAAAAGAGAGATGAAACGGCATGAACTCGACGCTTTTCGTCTTTATCACCAAATTCTAGCATCAACATATCAAAATCAGATAAGATTTCACAAATTTCTGCAAAAATCAGATATAATAGTGGAGCAAAATTCAACTTTGATACATACTATGATGAATAAGGGTGAAGCAAACATGGAAATAAGCGAGCCAACATTGATATATCCGACGAAAATCTGCCGGTTTTGATGATCAAACAGCTCAAGGCTAAGAAAGATTATCAGACCAAAAATGGCAAAAACTCCAATCAGCATTCCACACATTTTAAGCTGCAGAAGAGAACATCAACATATCATTTATAGCTAAAACAAAACATGAGATTTAACAAACACTTCATGACCACTCTAACAAAACATTCATACTTTCTTAGCATTATCAGCAAATATTATAAAAATGCTGATATAAACCAGTTGGAAAATGGCTCCAATGGAGTTGACCGTTGCCACCAAGATCACGCCATAGGAAACAATAGGCAGTCCATACCAGATGCAGATTAAGCAGTTCAAAAGGGAATACAGGTAGGGAAGACCTGAGAACTGCTCCGCCGATTTGTTTCTAACAATTCTTCTGAATGTTGGTCTGCAAATATAAATGAAAAAAAAAATGAAACACAGAGCAGCTGAGTTTTAAGACTGAAAAAAGAGACGATTTTGAAAACAAACTTACATCGGAGACACAAAGAGCACAAAAGCAGACAGGTTTCCTGCAACCAAATATGCAGAACATAATCAGCCTTACGCATTGTACAAATCTCATGGCCAAAAAAGATGTCTTTTTTTGCAGAAAAGTGAAGAAATTAAAGCTGAAGCGAATGGGTGATGGAAGATAACATCTTTGTTCAGAAAAACACAACTAAATCCACAAATCTTCCCTTTTTTTTAAAAAAGCAGAATCAAAATCACAGCTTAAATCGGCTTAAATCTGCATGTGGTTTACCGGCAAGCCCAGCGGCAAGGGTGCATATGTCGTAGAAAGAGGAACCTGCTGACAAAGATGAAAGTGAAGCCATTTTTCTCTTCTGTAAGCTATCAAACGCTTTATCTCTTTCTCCTTCTAATCATTCCCTTTTCTCGGCAGAACTTGTTTTTTCATTGGGGTTATTAACTATATACTTTTTATTTATTCCCAAAATTTTTAACCTTATTATACCATTTGATATATTAGAATACTACTTTTGCCAACTGGCGTTATCTTTCGTATTCATTTTAAATGGGGTTGTGATCTCTTTTGGGTGCAACGGTCACCCAATTCAATTTTATTTGGGCCCAAGTAATTAAATTTGGGCACTTACATACATACCATATTTTTTATGTATATATATATATATATATATCTAACACCAACAAATTCATATTTACATGCATACCACTTAAACCTTTAACATGACAACAATATTGTTTTCATCACTATCTTTTTATACACTTTCCATACATATGTTCATACCGCGAATGTTTTCTCACCACTCTTGGGTATGTGCGGTGACAGCTTTCTAGCCGCAGTCTAACTTAAATAAATAAATAAATAATTATAGTAGTCACCACAGATTTTTGAACATCAGATCATTGTTCAACAACGTCACGGTTGTTTTTTAATAAGCTGCAGCTGCCCCAAACAGACTCTAAATATAAATATCAAATTTTATTACATCATAAATCAAGAAGTAGAAATAGTTTATTATTGATACAAAATATATATAACTGACATATAAAATGTACTTAAATTTCTTGTTTTAAACTCATATATAATTTTAATTTTTTTATCAGATAAAAGATTTTATTCCATTATAAATCAAAAAGAGATATGATGGCCATAACTACTAACATATCATTTATTTAATATATATTTTTTTTCTAAAATAAATTATTAAATTTAAAATTGGATAATATTAGCTACCATAAGAAAAGCGTAAATTATTTTAATTTAAATCTAAAATTCTACTTGTGGTTTTATTTTGGTGCACGTTTATATTAGTATTGCGTCATCAAGGTCTCTACGATGTTGCCTGACGAAATCTAAAAGCGAAAATTTTCCAAGGAAAAACCGGCATTTATAAGTCGGTGTTACAAGAAATTGACTAATAAATCTCTAAAAGCGTGGCAGTTAATGGTACCTGAATTGCCTGGTCAGAGTATCTCGGCTTGGAACACGTTGGATTCAAAATCAGACTTTAGTTGAAGAAGACAAACGTGAATTTGTTACAATAAAATGTATCTCAAATTTTTCTTAAATAATAAATCAATATATAGTGTAGGGCAGAAGAGAAAGATTGAGAGAGAGAGAGAGTTTTGATCGAGTAAATTATGTCATTTTTTTATTGTAGAAATGACCTTTATTTATATATTTCGGGGTTATCTGATGCAAAGTTATATGTTTGTCTCTGTTTTAATATGAACGTTATATATTATTATGATAACTTTTAACATTTGCAACTGACTCCCACACACTTCTATATTCATAAGTGTATTAGCAATGTATCATATTCAAAACTGAAGAGTGCTTGAAGATGGGTATTTAATGGCTCGATACTCTTATCATTTGGTCAGTTAGTATCATTTGGTTTGCAAGTAGACATTCGGTCAGCTGAAAGGTCGTTGGTTGGCCCTCTCAATAGAATCTTAAGTAATGACCCTTCTATCGTCAAGGTGAACTTGGACCGTTAGACAGAGGGTGTAACTCAGTAATCTAACACGCACTTCTACTTGGACAAAGGGCCTTCTCACGGGATTGAAATGAGTTCAGTGTGATGACTTTTGGCCATCTTTATGAGCGGTTCCTAAATCTTTTGAGGGAGCTGGTCATGAACGTCTGTCTTCTGGATTGGGTGACATATGTCTCTTCGTTTGGTTATGCTTCCGTTTGATCGGCTCAAAGTTCCGACCCAATGAATGGACGCTCTTGGTGTTTGTGTCTTTTGACCATCCTGATACATTGTCCCTTGGTGTTTCTAAGTGAGATATGTTGGATTTTCTCAAGATTCGTGCCGAAATATTTTTTAGGTACAATATATATATATATATATATAACTCTTTAGTATTGTAATAATTCCAATATACACATATAAAATATGATTGCAAGAGATATCAAAAATTTTAAATAGAACTGTCAAAAAAAAAACGTGAAATAATTCCTATGAGACTATAAGTCACGAATAAATGCATTTCCATAATAAGAGAAAACATTGTGACAAAGTAAAGACAGTAATTGTGAAAAAAGGATTTCATGGTGAGACTTGGAGAAGCTTATAGCATTGAAGTTACCTTCAATAGTTTGTTTGTAACATGGAGATCATTTCCTACCAGACTAGAAGTTTAGCATAAATCTTGGTGTTGACATCTAGATTTAAAGTTAATGTTGACTGTGTGCATCAATCAGATCGACAATAACGTGTTTCTATTTTTTGGCAATAACATGTAACCAAGTTGGCAAACATCATTATTGTGTTGATAACAAGCATCAATATTATGGGAGATTGTCTTTGTCAATGTTATTGGTGATGGCATAAGACATAATTTATTAGCATCAACGATGATGTCGACACTGTAAATTAATTTTGTAGACAATGATGTGCTAATATTATTGTTGATGTTAAGCGTCAAAGTTAGTAGTTGTTGATTTCTGAGTTGAAGATGTATATCAACCTTTTGGGTGGTAATGTCGTGTTCTATTTTTTTGACGGCAATGAATTGTAACGTTTGTGGACATTAATGTTTGAGCTAACTGCATGAATATATTTTATAGATTATGGCATATATTAGTGTTGTTGGTGAAGACAGACAATGAAATCAATCAACATCAACATTACAATGATGCACGTCAATACTATTAGAGATAAGAAGTGACAAACTCAGCGAATGTGGGTATTTATAACAATGGCATGCTTCATCCTTAAAACTGAAGCATGCATTAACATCGTTGGTGTTGGCGAGCAAAATATTCGATGGGGACGGCATAGTTCGTGATTATGGTAGGAGACTTTGTCATGTGATGCTAGTCATGCACAACAACAAGTAGGCGTTGGTTGGGAGATCGTAATCACGTTATAATATCTCTAATTAATGCAAATAACGATACTCTACTTATAATATTAGAGAGTAATAATTTGATAATTTTAAATAATATCCCCTAAATATTATATTAGATGGACCATGCTAATTCATTTAATTATATTATCCTTTTAATATTTAAGCTCTTTAACGTATTTAAATTTTAGTGATCTTTGTGTCATTGTATTTTTTTAATGGAGGTCCATGTTTTAACGAATTATGCAATAAATTTCAAACCATTTTAGCACTAATTTTGATGTAGTCTTTTAGTTGAAAATTTTCATAAATAAAATTAAGGCCATTTAAATTTTGGCATTAACAAACTTATAGTTAAATCAAATGTCTCAACGAGACAAACCCAAACAAGTAAAAAATGGTATATTCGTACCCCAAAAAAATCAAAATAAAGCAACAAAAATATGGCTAAACATTTTAGTAAACTAATTACAAGTCCATATCATTTCTAAATTTTACAATGCTTATAGTCAAATTGAGCTTCTAAATAAGAGAAATTCGTTGAGACCAAAATCAATCTATTTTGAGTTCATTAAGACACTTAATCAACTAATCAAAGCTGTCATCCTAAAATAAATATAAATAGACCCACATTGTACAGATGAAGGGGATTGGGATATGAGTTTGGAGAGAGCTTGAAACTCTGAAGAACTTTAGAGTTGTGCTCAATGCTTCATATTGATGACTAGTACGATGTATTAGCTTTATCGGATCACCATTGCTCAATCGTCATTGATCGACCACTATCACCAAACATTCATTATCAAATCGCTGTCACATTCATTATCAAATCGCTGTCACTAAATTGTCATCGATCAACCACTGGTACTCATCAACCATAATAGTTGAAAAATATAAATTGTTGTCACTCAACTGTCTCAGCACAGATGCCATTCTCATCCCGCTAATCTAGCTAGAATGATCGAAGTATAAGATAGTGTGGAGTGTATCACTTTACAATTCCATATTTTCTAATTAAATTGAAGAGCTAACATTTATATATAAATGTACAAGATTTGTGTAGTATGTATGTCAATATGCTAAAATATTATATTATTACAAGTATTTCATAACGGACATACAATTTAAATTATTTTTTATATTTTAAAATGTTTTAAATCATGCAATATTTATTATAAATTTGATGGAATTAAATTTATTTTTTTTATAATATTTTTGGTATTTAATCCAAGCTTAATATTATTCTCATGTAGTAATTTATTAAGGTAATGTAGTCAATTTTTTTTAATCCAATAATATTAGTGGAGTCGCATCAAGACATTACCATAAGTTTGGATTTGGCTCGAAGAGGTCCTACAAAAGAGATAATGGTGAAACTATTAGTTATATAATCTTATATGATTAGGAATAGCATGATTATAAAGAGAGAGGCCTGAGAAAATTCCATGGGCAAATGTTATATATATAAAGTGCAAAATGGGATCCAAGAATGAAGATTGATGGTTATTGGTAGATCATAAAATGATAAAAGAAGTATTTTTTTTTTTTTTGTAAAAGTGATGTGTAAAGTATAAAATATTTTTATATTTTTTTTTCTGTAGTATTTTTGTTATTTCTATTATATTTATGTTTTTCTAGATATTTTTATGTCATTTGCATGGTATGGGGCTTAAAAGGTTAAAAGAAGCTTAGTGGCATTTGGTCACCCAAAATCATAGTCAGCGCAGTTACACCAACAATGGTGTTGGTGCACCGGAAAGTGGTGTAGCTACTCCGATGATGGTGTTTATAGGCCGCAATAATCCCTCTCTATGGCATGCAAAACAGTGGGCCTGAAACCTTGAGGTGCATATGCGCAGACTTTGGGGCACCAAGATGCCCCCCCCCCCAACCATGGGTGTCATTTCTCTGGAGGCTGTGGTGTTGCCTCTGGGATCCACGAGCGATACAGAAAATGAGAGACCAACACTTAGGTGTTGCAGAGAAGAACTCTGACGCCAGTGGAAACAACATGGGAATTACGATAGTTCTCTGTTGGTGGCGAACTGTTGTTGTGATATGCGGGTACAAAAGACTTAATTTCAAAGGAATGAGGGATTCACTCTTCCATCATTTCTCGGCCAAGTGCTGGATTTTTTGAGAGACATCGAGAGAAGAAGACAACTATCGGAGAGGAGTTGCTTGAGAACAACCTACATAACTGTGAAGCACTCTTCATTGAAGGAATCTTAGGGGGTTGTGAGAGATTGTGAGAGTTGACATGAGAGGGAATAAGTGTAAGTGTGTGTTATGTACTCAAAATGGGTGAAAGATTATTGAATCTTCCTGTAATTTGGTGAAGAACCTAGGTAAGAATGTTCTAACTTTATTACTATATAAATTATAATGAAATTTGTGTTTTTTTCATCCATTAATCATAAAATTTAAATTTATTTCTGCCCTAAAATGGATTTTATGCAAATTAGAATCATCCTTATTATGTGATTCTATGATTTGATTCTAGGATTGGGTGTAATTTGCTCTCAAATTGATAGCATAACATTTTGAACTAAATTTACTCATAAACTGATCACTCGGGAAGTTAAAATAGGTTGTGAACAAGTACTACAGAAAAATGCTAGTGGAACAATTATGTTAATCTATGCGACTCTAAAAGAATAATAATATTTTTGTTAGGATGTTACAATCATATTGAGAATTTTGCAAATATTGAAGTGTTTACATGGTTAAGGGACTAACTGTAATATGAAACCTCAATTCTATTATGACCATTGAGAGGGGCTAAGGAAAATTGCTTCTTCTAATTTTTAATTTCATTTGAATCACGTTGAGACATATGATTCTATAAAACCGATTCAGGGAAAATTTTCTATCACTTTTTCAATCTCAAAACTAGTTATAAATTTATGTTTTGCAAAAAATTAGGATTAAAACATTTAAAATCACCAAATTTTGAACATTTAAGCTAGACGCAAAATCAGTAGATTAGACTCCTTTAAAATCGGAATTTTACATGTTCTTTATGGGATCGATGCACAAACCCAGTTTTGTATTCTACTTGGTCGACACATATACTTTGTGGTTCACCAGTGTTTCATATTATTTGGTTCATATTAAGTTTTTGGCAACGTTGCTGGAGAACTATGTTGAGGTTACAATTTCAGGAAGACTTTAGTTGAACCATTAGGGTTTAATCTTGAAACTTGTTGTGTTGTACTTCTTCTATAGCTCACTTAATATTTATGTGTTATAAAATCCAAAAATATTATTTTTGTTTTAATTGTTTTTACTTTTTGTGTCTTCTCCTTGTTTACTTTATTTTATGTGAATGTTTCTTGCATTTGTGCTTTACTCTAGTTTAGGGTGTCTCACTTGCTAGTTCAAAGCTTGTATGTGTAGGACTAGACTGGTTAAACTTGTTCATTACAACCCTGAATTAAAGAGAACTGTCAAAAAATTAGAAAACTTAAAAAACTAACAAAAAAATTAGGAGGGATAGCAAACCCTCTGGAAGAGAATATCATACTTAGACCGCTTAAGGAATTTTTCAACTCCATTGTAGATGAAATCCATAGGAGTTTCAATGACCCTACAATTCAAGCCGACGTGTTTGAACTCAAACCCGTTATTATTTGGATGGTCCAAACCAGTCAATTATAAGGCTCACTAGTAGAAGATCATATAGTTATTTTCTTAGTGTTATGTGAGACCTTCAAATATAAATATGTCTCTGACGATGTTGTTAGATTTAAGTTGTTTTCATTTTCTCTTAAGGATAAAACTAAGGTTTTTTGAATACTTTTGCCCCGAGATCCTTAGTTAATTGGACTACCCATGCTAAAAGATTCACAAAAAGTATTTACCTACTTTAAAATCTACCAAACCTAGGAATACCGGTACATATTTCACTTAGTTATATGATGAATCAACTTATGAGGCTTGGGATTGGTTTAAAGAGATGCTTAAGAAATGTTCTCACCACTCCTTACTAGATTCACTTATAATTCCGACAATTTATAATGAGTTGGTGGGCTCACTGAGGTTAATAATTAATATTCTAGCTAGAAGGCACTTATGTTAAAACCTTTTGAAGAAGCTTATTCACTAATCAAGGAGATCACTGTGAATAATTTCCAATGGCTTTTAGATAGAAACAGCCCTAGGAAAGTAGGTAGTGCCCATGACACAAATGTCTCAACAATATTAACCTCAAATTTATAAAAAAATTAGGTAATATAGGCCTTTATCTACTGCAAGGATCACTACCCAGTACGAGATTCTTGTACTGCTTCTTTAGAAACTCTAAACACTATATGAGATAGGTTAAATATCTGAACTCTAACACTAACCACCCAAGTTGAAAGAATTAACTAAATTTTACTGGAATAATAATAACCAAGGGGTAGGAAACTAATAATAAAATAGTAACCGACCCAACTCTGTAGGTAATTGGAATAACCAAATTAGTGGCAACCTAAGACTTATCTTCCTTGTTGGATTCACTTCTGATCCTCATTTTATAGAGAAGAAATTCTCATTAGAAGAAGTGGCACAAAATTCTCATTAGAAGAAGTGGCACTGAACATGAGGAATCAAATTCATAGACACGGTGTAGCCATATAGATTATTGAAACACAAATTTGGCAAATAGTTAACTCATTATGTCAGAGACCCGGATGGTCGTTGCCTAATAATATAGAGGTGAATCCAAAGTACTAGAGTATGGTGCACTACAATATTATATGACTTAGAAGTGAGAAGGAGCTTGAGGAGCCAAGAGTAGAAATACCTAGAATAGAGAAGTCTTAGTCTGATCTTGATAAACCTGTAGAAAATTTTACCTCTAACTTCGAAAAAAATACCTTCATCGCCCAGGATAGAATAGGAAAAACCACCACCACCTTTTTTTGAAATAAAAATTGGAGCAAAAATTTTCTAAGTTCTTAGAGTTATTCAAAAAGATCAATATTAACATACCATTAGCTAAAGCACTTGAACAAATGCCCTATTTTATGAAATTTATGCAGGCATTTTTAATCGAGAAAAGTAAATTTCATACTTTAAAATTATGGTTTTAACAAAACACTGCAGGGCTATAATTCAAATTAAACTCTCTCTAAAACTAAAAGATACATCTAGTTTTATCATTCCATGCATTATAGAAAACTAGCTTATGGGAAAGGCATTGTGTGAATCAGGATCAATCATAAACATAATACCTTTTTTAGTGTCTAAGAGACTATGACTAAGAAAATTTCAGGCCACCACAGTGACCCTTCAATTAGCTAATTTATTCATTAATTTTTTCAAGGGGAATTATAGAATATGTCATGGTGAAAGTAGAGAAATTCATCCTCCCTGTTGATTTCATTATGTTTGATATGAATGAAAATACTGAGATTCCTATTATTTTGTGTAGACCTTTTATTGCAACTGATGGGACTAATATTGACTTACAAAAAGGGATTTAACACAAAATCAGGAAGAAACTTTTCAAATTCATGTCTTATACCACCCCCTACTTATATCTCAGACCAACTTTTTATATTGGAACTAGAACTTTAAATGAGAAATCAGAAAAAAAAGAGTTAATATTTAAAAAGAAGGAACATATGTGATCACAACATAAAGTGATAGAAAAATATCCAAAATAATTGAAACATTAGGTGAGAGATCGAGGATTATAAAATTGGATATTTGATGATGGAAAAAAAAAACCTTAAGACTTGATTTTACACTATATGGTTGATGACCTATAATCAAGCACTATTTGGGAGGAAGTTCAAATATTATCTTGTTGTGAGATTGTATGTTTTGTTTTATCGTTTATATGCATGATTATGATTGTGTCAGGGTGATGACGTTAAACTAAGTGCTTATTGGGAAGCAACCCAAAATATTTCCTTTATTCATTGGTGTGATTGTGTATGCTTTGCCTATTAGAATCCCTAGAACCACTTAAATCTCACATATTTTAGGAGCTTGATAATATAATTTGACTTGCTTACACTTTAGATACTGAACCTGTACATGCAGTTTGTTTAGAATTATGTTTATAGTTATAAAACATCATGTTTTAATTTCATGTTAGAAACCTTGTTAAATAATTTATTCTCATATGTCTTAGATTGGTGAGTCACATGTGTTATGTGATATTGTTTGTGTCATAATTTCTATTTATTGTGAACTCATTTCTACTTTACTTTGCTTGGTTCCCTTTTTTGTGGTATTTGCAATGATACCACAGTGTAATCCTTTTGATTCTTATTTTTATCTAAATTATAAAATTAAATTGATCTCAAAGATAGAAGTAAGCATGGGAAAGCTACATAGAGCTTTCCACCCAGACATTTGATATTTCTCTTAATAGATTAAATCATTTATAAACACTTGTTATTTGGTTTCTTTTCTACTCTTTAATAAATTATTTTCACTCTTCAAATAATATGTTAATAAATTTAATATTTGTACTTATGAATTCCAATATCTATGAAATGGTATATAATTTTCATCACGATACAATTTATTCAATCACACACTCATTTGTGAACATTTTTTACATAATGGTATACTTCAATTGAATCTACCACAACTATTAGAAGTTCATTTGTTTGACTTTATCTTAAAATATGTAAATTTCTAGCATAACATTGATCCTAATAAATTATATTCAACCTAAGAGAACATACATAACCTTTGAACACATAGGAGGCACAAGGGCATACTCATATCATTGTGTGACCCATTGGTGGCAATAGAACTCATGTTAGCCTTATGGTTTGAATAACAATATGTTTTGTTCATGCTATGTAATAATTAGTATGTAATCTTACGACCTTTTCAAACCACTTGAGGTAATATAGAAATAGACTACATCACTTTATTATCAATTATACAACACACAAATTAGATTCATTTTACTTTTAAATTGTGCATTTGAACTAGTGAGCCCATGGTGCACCTTGAAGAAACTTAGGTAACCCATTTGGATTGCTTTGTTAATACTTAATTTAAACTCAAAATTTGATGATTATAGTGTTCTTTTGTTTAATTCAAATCTTCTTTGGGCTAACATGGCTGACATAATCAAATCAAGTCAACATTTCCCTTTTTCAAAATGTTGTAGATTCAACGTCATGATTAGTATAAGGACCATAATTTTTATATGAAATTTATGATTATTAATTGTTTAATCACTATAACAAGCTATCTCAAAGGTCTTTAGAATTAAGGTTGTTATCGATATTCTTAGTAAACCAAAATGTGGCGTGTTGTTTTAAAAATTATACTTTTGTATGAAAAGGAAAATTTTATAAAAAAGCATGTAAATAGAACTCAAGTATTGAATATAGAAGTATAAAAAAATGTCATATATATGAAACATCTTCATATGGTATGCAAATTTTAAATTTTCAATTTATTTTCTCTTTTTTTCATTTATTTTCTTTTATCTTCTTTTTTTTTCTTTTCTTTATTTTCTTTTATTTCTATATCTCTGAAGAAGACACTTTATTTCTTAATTATAGCATATTTTATTCTAGTTCAAGAAATTTCAATTTGACTAGATGTGTGGATACATAGACTAAAAAAAACAAGAATTCAAAATAGCTTGAGTGAACATATTTATAGAAGTATAAAGTAGGCAAATGGATTAGCCATCACAATGGGTAAATTTTTTTTTTATCAAAAAGATAAGACTCTAAGAATTTTCTTAAAAAAATGTTATCCTTTTTATGAGCTAGATCATTATAGTTAATCTTAGCCATCTACATGAAGGATTAGAAGTTTTAGATAAAGTTATGTAATTGTATTTTTGGTATTGATTTAGAAGTTTTCAAATTAAAGTTGAACATAATCTATAGCTATCAAAGATCAAGTGCATGTCTTAATGGATCTTCCAAGAGGCCCCTAATACGTGTCGCATGGGATAAAGTGGGCTTTAAATTTTAAATATTATGCATTACATGTTGGGATTAAAACATAAATTATTATAGTAACATTTTATGTAAAAGGGATTGAGAATTTTTAGTGGGCACTACATGCTAGCAAACTAAGTCACAAGTAATTGCTCAAATTTAGTGAATGAGTGACTAATGGGAGGTTCAAGAACAACACAGTGGGACCTCCTTATAAATTATGTAAAATTTAAAAATTTGTTCGTGTCAGTAATAGTAAGTAGAGAAATTATAGGCTTATATTGAGCAACAAGGTTGGCTATGTTGGACTTATCTTTGTAGGAATATAGAACATGCAATTCGTGTGAGACGGCTTTATTTAGATTAGTTGGATTCTTATCAGGTCTATAAGGGAGCTAAGTATCTATAGCATTTTCCCCAATACATTTTAGCTCATTATGGGAAATCACTCATGTAGATGCTCGCAAAGAGTTTTGAAAGCTAGAAGAAGAAATAGGTGGTTAAGCCATGCTCTCAAAGCAAATTTATAGTTATGATTAGAAGATGGAATCTATTAATGATTTCTTAGATCATCAAAGAAGATGATCATCCATGTTTTGGAACTATTGGAAGGAGATGAAATCATTGAAATATTTGTGGTTGATTGGTAAGGCATGATCCATTGATCATTTTATGATTTAGTTATTAGAGTTTAGCACTATATATAATCGTCATACATTTGAGGATATTAAATTTAATATTATCTATAAAATCATATCATAAACCTACTAATAGTTTAAAGTAAGCTTGAAAAGCCAAGAAACAATAGTACAAGAGTATACTTGCATGATTTAAATTATAAACTTTTAGAAAAAGAAACATTGGAGAATTCAAAGGATAGATATTTACTTAAAGAAATATGCAATGAGGTTATCTAACAAGATTGTCATGCTTGATTCTTGAACCCTTGTTTCTAAGTGTATAGAAAAAGATAAAGAAAATACATTAAATAACACATGCAGTTATTTTTATAATGAGTAATTTAGGATGCTAATTGTTTGGTAGGATCGAGTCACGGGAAAGTATCTCAAATGAGTTCTTAGGATGAGAACTTACTCAATTATTGAGTGTTATATTTTAGGCAAGTTCAATGTTAGAGTATTGAGTTTTAAATTGAACTTATCTCTAGGCAACGTTTTGAACCTCAATCCTTGGTGTGTAAGGGTTGTAGGAGAAACTTGCTCCTAGTCGACATCAAAGGTTGGTTGGTTAAATTTAGGTAAAGTCGGTAAGTTTTATAGCTCATCTTATAATTATTAGCCTTTTTGTATCCTGAATTATTCATGAACTCGTACTTCCCAAGTAAAAGTGATTGAAAAACAATGGGAGAAAAGAAGATAAAAGCTCTTTGCACCACTAGATCTGCCACCTTTAATTATATGTTTCACATAAGATTAGGGTGTGATACATAATATATTGACTTATTCTATTTGGGTTGGGCGATAATCCTTTGAAGTTAGCTATATCTAGTTGGCACTACCAAATTCTAGAGGTTGAATAGAATTTAATAAGATGTTGTGTGTGTTTTGAAGTGATTCAACATGATTAAATCAAAATTAACTACGAGCTTGCAGCTTCTAGCTTGAGTTCGAACTTTGGCCTCCATGGTATCTTAATCATCGAATTTTGGCGCGCGGCTTCTAGCTCAAGTTCGGATTGAAAAAATTTGGATATACAAGCTTGAGTTGATCAAAACAATCTAGATGAATATGAGTGTATATTTTTATTTTTATTTTCTATTTAATTCGACGTTATATTAATATTATTATTATTATTTAGGTAAGAACTTGTCTTTCCTACTCCTAGCTTATATTGTAGGGAATCCAAGGTTGAGGGTGTACATGTGCTCATATATTTTTTATATTTTCTTTGTCCTTCTTTTTCTATATTGTATTATTTTGGCACCATTGACAAGAATCCTCTTATAAACATCATTATTTTTTTGTCAATTTTTATTTTGTCATTATTATTGAAATAATTAAGCTGTAATTAATTTTATCTAAAAAAATATTTTAGTGAAACAAAAAAAAAAGTTTAAAAGGGTTATTTTTTTAACTTTTTGTAAAAGTGCGATCAAAAAGAAATTTTGTTTATATATATATATATATATATATATATATATATATATATATATATATATATATATGTCTGTGTGTGTGCACGCATACCGTGGCTTGTTGGCAGAGCAGCTTCTCTGAAGTTCGCAAGTCCCCTCAGGCAACAAGTTCGAATCTCCCTTGTGTAGGATGTGATACTCGAATATTTAACACACCTAGAAATGATTGACGCTCCTTTTTTCTATTCTGGCATAGCAATGATGTTAAATCTCATTGAGTTTTCTCCAGCAATCTCCTCCTGAATTTTCGTTCATGTCCACTGGCCGTTTATTGTCTTATGAGGGTACAATTAGGCATTTAAAGTCCAACTTATCTTAGAAAAATATGACTTCAAAGTCTTATAAAAGCTAGTCAGTAGAGAAATACATCAATTGTTTATTTTTTTTAAAAAAAAAGTCATGCTTGAATTTTTTTTTTATAATTATATATTAAAAATGTGTCAACATTTATTTTAAGGAAATCTTACCATCCGGAAGGGAAGACTATGGCAAAGACTAGCCCACCGCTAGAAGATCGTAAGGCCCACTTGTTCGATCAAGTGAAACTGTCCAAGCCAATCCAATAAGGCCAAAATTGACCGAGCCACGAGGTAGACAAAAAGACGATTTGATGACCCAAGCTCGAGCCATTCAGCTAGATGCAAGACGAAAGAATATCAAGCCAACCGTTACAAGAAAACTTATCAGATGCAATACGCATTTCGCTATTAGAGTCAATACAAGAAAAGATTTAGTTCCACAATATCTACAACCATTACATGGTGGCCCCAGGAGCTCCTCATCAGGGATCATTGATCGACGACCATGTCAAATCAGCCAAACAACTCATATCAATTAAAACTCAGCTGATCGAAAAGCCAACTAAGCTTAGCTAAATAAGACAGAAAGTAACAAAACGACAAGCTCATACTTACCAAATACCTTAAATACCCTAGTACTAAACTCTTTAAAACAAAGACAAAAATGTAATATCATGATTGTACCCTTGTTGACCTCTTTTTTTGTCAACCACCCTTTGTCCATTGTCTGAGGCTTGTTTAGACTTCACATAAGTTGAATCTAATTAAACCTTAGAATTATTGATTTCTTTTTCAAGATGATTGTAAGGCTCAAAAGCTCATTTTATAAGATGCATGAATCTTATTATAACAAATAAGAACCATGTAAATCAATTTTTTGATCAAATGAAATAATCTTTACATAGAAGCTGTCTACTAAGTTTTTCATGCAAGAAAATACTCTTACGTCATAACAATTCAATGAATCATTACTTTTAAAAGTGTAACACGTCATTGTGTCCATCTCATCAAAACCTTTCAAATGACATCTTTTGAGTAAACAATAATCAGGACAGAGAAAATGATAAGATAAAATGATAATTTAACCATAACTCTATCAAAAAGACCTCAAATTGACTTCAATCTTCAATGAAAGTTATTTTAAACTTCAAAATATAGCTTTTGAAATGAATTAGTTCAATAAATTTTTTTGGTCAATTTTAAACATTTTCTCTCTCTTAAGGTAGGGCCCACTTTGACTATTCATATCTTCTTATAGAGCTTGGATTAGTCAAAACTAATTGGACCACACTACTTGGAAAACCCTAAATCCTAAACCCTCAATCGTAACCCTTAAATTTAATTTAAAACTATTGTTTTAATGTTCTCCACACATTTTACCACACTACTTGGAAAACCCACCATCACACCCCCATTTTTCTAAGCATTAGCCCGCAGAAAAGGAAAGGATCCACATGAAAAGAGGTAGGGAATTAATTTCCTTTCCAACTTCCAAGGTGAAGGATCTTCTTTTCATAATTCTTCCTAAAAATTCTTCTTCTTCCCAAAAGAAATTCACACTACATTCAAGCCTCCATTCCCTTCCTCTCTCCAATTCTAAGGCTTGTCTTCCCCTTTCACTTATTCTATCCACAAATCCTCTTCTCCTCCATCTAAAATAGAGAGCTTTTAGCTTGATGAATTCTTCAACAAAAAGCAAGGAAGCAAGCAAGGAGCAATCAAAGAGTAATTTAACCAAATCAAGAGCAAAAAATCCAAAGTATAATTCACTCTTCTTCATGCAAATTTAAGATGATTTATATTATCCATGTATTCAAACAAATAATTTCATACCTATACATGTTTTTCATTTAAATCAAAAGAGTTATCAACCAAATTTTATCAAAATTGTATATATGAAAGTATTATATGCAATTCCTTATATTCTCATGTTTAAGTAACTTAAACCAAAATGTATATACATCAATTTTTAAGGCTTTCAAATTGTTTGCAATGTATAGTGTTTATATGATATGATTAACTTGCTTATATGATAAATTCAATAAAAACTGAAATTTTATGCAATAAGTCATAGAGTTTTTAGTGTGCTTATGTGCTAGCATGTTAATCAGATAATTCATCCTTTAATCCATCATAATTGTGTTATATAATTAACATATTTATCCTCTAATTCATCATAATTGAAACATTAATATTTTTAAAAACACTAAAACTAAAAGAATTCCTTACAGTTTTCCTTTAACCGAAACTCCTGAGGATTAATTATATTTTAATTGCTTAAATTAAGCATTAAATTACACTGGTATCGATAATGCACTGATAGCTAGAACACACTATACAAAAATGTGACAATACACTAAGTATTGTTTTGAAAAAAACTTAAAATTACAAAAAAGGACTCATTAATTAGTCCAAGACAAAATAATTTATAAGAAGATATGTCACCACTTTAGTCAAGACATACCCCAGACAAAGCACCTCTTAAACAAAAATTCCCCTCCAAACCTAAATGGACCTAGCTATTCTGACTTTGCTTGGGCCTAGTTCATTGGGGATCTCTTATGGATGTCAGATGGTTTCTGACAAAGAGATGTTATCACCTCTTCCATATTTTTCATCTTCTCTGCACGAGCTGATAGCTCACGTATTTCCTCTCTTTGTTGGATCTCTGCTAACTGAGTGAAGGAGCTATCAATATCGTATAAACAACGTGCAAGCAACCCAAGGGATGTTATGAGTCAATCAATTGCTTCTTCACATCCTTTGAGGACAATGTCGGGACGATAACTCTACCATCCTCGCTCAAGATTTGATCACCATTGCCTAACACCTAGTATATTATCACCAGAGCCCTGGTCAGTTTCTCACCTACATCAAATGAATTCAGATTGTCATCCAAGATTACCAAACCAGGATCATCTACAACAAGAAACATTGTAAAATAAAAATGACTTCAAAAAAGATCAAATCCCATAAGCAGGACCAAAGCCCGCTCTTACCTAAAAGCCAATTAAACTCTGATATTGTAATTTAAATGACAAGCTCACTAGGGATCGGTGAAAGCAATGGAAAAATTTTAGAAGCCATTTGAGAGATGGGGTCAACCAGAGGGACTTGCGCCGCATCAAAAGGATGTGCGATCAGATCGATGATCGGGTCAGTCAACTAAACATTCCTCCACTTATTACCGAGGTACAAATTATACAATTACACTTGATTCGGCAGTGGCATTGCATCCACTTTTCTCTTCTTAATGATGAATTTCTTCGTTCTTTCACCTTTCAAGTGATCTCATCCTTTCGGTTTCACAATGACAAAATAGATCGGATCTTTATTTGAGATATCATCCAAGTTTTTTGATACATTCTTTGTCACAACACTCCAAAATCGTCCGACTCAAAAGTGTAAAGAAATATAGCAAATTAGGCAAGGGATGGAGTCCCATCATGCATAGGCACAAAATCCATGGGAGTTCAATTACCACTCATTAATTAATAATAAATGTGATCTAATATTGTAATAAACTCTCTTGTTCTTATCGTAAAGTTGCTTTCGAAAATAAAAGAATTAGAGAAATTAAATATGGACAATTAGAATGTGTCAGCACTGAGCTTAAGGAGATCTAGTGGTCCATATGAGAATAGCGTGGTAAATGCAACCACACAACCATAAGATCATGAGGCCCACTTATCCAATTAAGTGAAACTATTTGAGTCAAGCCAGCAAGGCCAAAATTGACCAAGCCACGAACCGGACAAAAAGATGATAGGATGGCCCAAGCCCAAGTCATTCAACCAAATGCAAGTCGAATGTATGTCTGAGCCAACTATTATAAGAAAACCTACCAAATGAAATAAGCATACCATCTGGCAGAGTTAATCCAAGGGAAGATCGGGTTCCATGGTATCTCTAACCATCCCATGGAAGCCCTAGAAGCTCCTTATCAGGGATCAAAGATATCCACATAATAATTAAAACTCTAATAGTCGAGCTGATCCTGTCGACACAAATCCAACTAAGCTTAGTTGACTGAGCCATAAGCTAACCAAATGACAAGCTCATTATGCAAAATACAAGAAATACTCTAGTATGGACCCTTTTAAAATAGGGGAACAAATTTAATACCATCATTGTACCATCTCCACTTGAATAGAAAAATCAATTTATGACTAAGACTTGGCACATTAATGTTCATTCTCTCTCTCTCTATAATATATATATATATATATATATATATATATATATATATATATATATATATATATATATATATATATATATATATATATATTCTATTTCCAGGGTGTTATTCATGGACAAATTAGGATTCAACAATATCAAAATACACTTCTAATTTTAATTATAAACTACTTAAAGTTAGCCTCTATACGCATAGTTTACTATTCTAAAACAAGATTAGATCATATTTGAACCTTATTTGAAACTTATTTGTTCCAGCAATATTTGATACATGTTCAAACCTTTTTCAAGGTTTAAAACTCGATTTGGCAAGGTTGCAATGGAGATTGGAATCATGTTCAATTGAAGTTAAAGCAAGATTTTATAATTGCTAGAATATATATTGAACATGATTCAAATAAGTTTCAAGCAAAATTTAAACATAGATCAAATATTATTTGAACAATGTTTGAATACATGAAATATCTATTGCGAATACAATAAAGGGCACTCCATTAATTAACTTATAAAAGCTCTCTCTAGTTCTGTGCATAAGCAAAAAAAAAATAATGGTCTGTAAGAAATAAGTTAAAAGTTAATGTTTTCCCATAAAAATAAAAAAATAGTTTTAAATTTAAAACAATGATCATCATTTACAACTCTACTTGTCAATAATAGAAAACAAAATCACTTTTTTGTGAGCACATTGCTACTTTTCAAGCTCAATATCCTTCGAACTCATTAAACATACTCGTTAGCTTTAATTGGCCTGTTAAATTTAGTTCTATAATGATGGCTTATCCAATTATAATATATTGGTTTAGGGCATTATTCTTCAGTGTATTGAACTAATAGATACTTGTGTCATTCTTTTGTCATTTTACTATCTTCTCACAAGACAAGCTACCTAATGGGTATCTAAAAAGACATTATTATCCTTTACATCCAAGCCAAATATCTCAATAAAAATTATATTTTATTTATCAAGGTTGAGGAGAATCTTATCTATAAGGCAACATAAACCTAACTTTTGTACAATATCTTCTAAGTGCATTCCTTAAATTCATTTTTCCAAGTGTGCATTCTTGAAATTTTTATCTGAGTTTTTGTGGTTATATATTTGCTTACTCGTGCTCATCCTCATAAATTCCTTAATTGATGGAAATACTTAAAACCTTAAATCGATTATCAGTAAAAAAATTAGTACTCCAAATATTATACTTTTAGCTTCAATGTTTAACACAATAGAACATCTCTCACTCTTCTCTTTCTTGACTCACCTTAAATAGAGTTAATGAACTAGAGTTTAGAAGAATTCCTCAATACTTCCAAAGAGAAAAAATGGCTTAAACAGCCTAAAAGTTTTCTCCACCACACCCTTTATGATATATATGTGCAACCCAGGCATTATAATGCTTTCTCTTGAGTAAAACTAGAGTCAATATATGTATACATACTAACTAAATTCAAATGCAACAATTTGAGAAAATAAAATTGACAATGGAATTATGATAGAATCATGTTCAAATCATTTTCAAACTATGATAAAATCACATTTGAGTTACAGTGGAACAATGTTTCAACCATGATCGAATTATGTTTGAACATTGCTTCAACCTTATTCCAACTAAGATCAAACTATATGCAAACAATACTTTAGCCATGCTCAAAGCATGATTGAGCCAAATTCAAATAATTTAGAATCTCATTTAATGAACTATGAATATTATTTAAAATTTATTCGAACCCAGTTGGAATCTTATTCCAATGAAGTTTAACCCGGGTTAAAAAATACTTTGAACCTTTTTGAATCTTATATGAACTATGTTTGAATATTATTTGAATCTTATTCATAATAGGTTCAAATAAGGTTGAAAGAAAATCTCAACGAGGTTCAAAAGAGGTCCAAACAAGACTCTAACATATTCATAATATGAATGTGATGCCAACATCATTCTTAGTCTTGTTTCAAATCATGTATTGAAGCTTACATAACCATGCATATATGATATCATTTACCTTGAAAATCTAACCAAATATGAAGAGAAACGTTTGAGGAGCTTTTCCTTTGAATGTTCATCTAGTTTTATCGCACTATTTCAAATTATATTTATGTAATGGCAAAGATAATATGATTTGAAAGAATATTATATGTTTTTTTATATAAAGTAGACCGTTGATGTATGTGATCAATTTGAATATTACAAGGCATTTAAAGCTAAATCTTTTCTTCTTCTTTTTTCATCAGACTAAATAGAATTGTATGCTCTTTTATTGAGAAAGTTTTGAGAGAAGTCAACACTAGACAATTGGGTTTCCACATGCCAACCTTCAAATTATTTAACATAACATAAGAATAGCGTGCTATGCATATAAAATTCACTTATATTTATTATTTATAAAAATTGTACCCAAATTACATACTACAGTTTTAATGACATGTTACAGTTATTTAAAAGGGAATATTATTTTGTCAGGACTCCTAACTCAGAGAACCATTCGAAGTCCAATGAAATCACGTCGTGTGACGGTGACATAAAAATAAAATAAAATCTGCCCGACAACATAAGAGAATATTCCTCATGTGTTATTCAGGTGTTATTGTGTGTTATTGTGTTATTGTAATGCCGGGAATATTCTAAGAACACAATAAAACCCGAATAACATACAATAACACATGAATAACACAGAATAACACTGGAGGAATATTCTCTTATGTTACCGGGCCGATTTTTATTTTTTTTTTTCTGTCACCACCACATGTCGTGATCTCATTGGACTCTAAATGATTCTCTATGTTATGAGTCCTGACAGAATAATTTCCATTTAAAAGATAATGCAAACATAGTCTGACTCATTTTACTCATTTTCAATAATAAAGGGTTATTTTTAAATATATTATTCATACATATTTTTTTCTTAATATAATAATTTAGGCTAAAATCAAATCAAACTCAAACTCTACAAATTTAAAATCGAATATAGGCGTTATCAAGTTTAATTTCTATCTATAATAATAAGGCAATTCAACTTTTGTACTTATTCCTATCATTAAATCCAAATAAGAGCTCATTTAATCATATATATATATATATATATATATATATATATATATATATATAACACAAATTTAAATCAACTCTAATTTTATTTCTTCATAGCTTACATATCAAATGATTTTTATATATTTATAAATGAAATATTTGAATTTTAATATTATTTCTAAAATACTTTAGTCATAAACATATAGAAATATTTAAATGTTTGTTATAATTCTTAGAGAAATTAGTAATTAATCGATATGCAAATAAATAAAAAGTATAATAATATATATTTTGCAAAAAAAAAGTTATATATAATTCTAATTTTAATAAATCAAATGAGCCACATAAATTAATAAATATAAATTAATAAAAAAAAATTAAAATGAAAGGCCATCCACGTTATAGATAAGAGCGCCGCGATTAACGTCAGCGTCTTGATAAATAATTCTAATTTTAATAAATCAAAAGAGCCACATAAATTAATTAATATAATTTAATAAAAAAAAATAAAAATGAAAGGTCATCCCCGTTATAGATAAGAGCGTCCACGTCATGATATGCAAAGATAGCACGTTTCCCACGTGGCAGATCTATACGAGAACCTTTCAATGGATGGATGGCAGAGGAACAAGTCAACAAAATTTCAATCCCATATAGAATAACAATTTCTCTCTCTCTCACTAAAGAATATTCCAACAATAGTAAAAATGTAAAGTTTTACGATGTTATTTGAGTGGTATTGTGACTGTTTAGATGTTTTTGCGAGTTTTATCGTGTTAGTTTTCGAAAAATGAAAGAAAGATTTACATACATATCACTAAATTCTTATGTATTTACATATCTAATACCGAAACATTAATTTTTTCATACATGTCGTCGACTCTATGGATGAAAAGGTTTATTTTAAGTTTTAAAAATTAAACTAATGACATTTTTTATGTGATATAATTTTTTTTTTGTGATATAAGTATAAAAATTGAAGTATAGGCGCTAGACATGTAAATAAAATAGTTGAGCGGTATGTATGTAAATGTCTAAAATGAAAATATACATAACATAAATATCAGAACATACACGGTGTTGTATGGTGTTGTGAGATATTATTGTTATGTTATTGAGGTGTTCTTGTGGTATTAGTATGATGTTATTTGAGTGATATTGTAACGGCTGTGGTGATATTTAAGTGTTATTATAGTGTTATTGTTGTGTGATTAAGTTATTATTAAGGTATTATTACTGTGTTATTTGAGTAGCATTGTGGCGGATGTGGTAGTATTCAAATGTTAGTTAAGGTATTATTTGAATGGTATTGTGGCGGTTCTATGGTGATATTCGATTGGTGTTATTTTATTTTTATTATGATATTATTGTAGTGGTATTGTGGTGTTATTGTGGAGTTATTGAGTTGTA
>NEWO01000492.1:37902-67467 GCA_003013225.1 Phalaenopsis aphrodite | reverse complement strand
TAGATACAGGATTTGAGGTTGAGTGCTCTTTCATTTAAACTGTGAAAAATATGAGGTCAGTTTGATTTCATATTTTTCTAAAATTATATATATATATGTAAATTAAAAAGTCCTTCCGAAGCGGGCGACGGGATTTCGATTCCGGCTACCGACAGCTTCTTACGGGCGACCTCCCAAACGTAACCCCCCTTTTTAAACGCCGACACTGGAATGTGTCATAGGCCCATTTCGATTCATGCTTTGATTCTTGTTCAAATTCTTGTCACGAGTTTTATCCGATGCTGGACTCGGACTTGGTTTCAGCTTACATGTGATCTTGCAATTTGATCCGTTCATTTTGATCCTAGAGCTTCTTGAATCATCCAGTTATTTAAGTTGGGTCATGAACAATCATTTACCATGTCCACTCTCTGAAAAAAAAAAGACTTGGCTTTGCTTGTTTGCCTATTTTTCTTTATATTCTAAGCTGGGAAAATAGACTAGCTAAAGTAGCCAAGCCATATGATCATGGGAGAGATCAAAACTTGAAAGATAACATAAAAACTGTTTAATTCCATCTTTGGTATGGACCAGACACTGATTTTTCTGAATTTATGTTGGTAGATGAGGTTATCCAATTCATGATAGAGTTCCTAATGAGGGAATGGTGGCCTAGAAGAACTAAGGTAGATTTTCCAAGTAAGAATTACGCTTTGTAGGATTAAAAACTGTTCCTAAACTTAGGTTAATCTTACTAAATACAACCATTTGATTTTTATATTTGGAAAGTTTATTCTAGTAATATCTCTTTCTTTTCATGGTTATATTTCTACATTGCAGGATGACTCCCACCTCCTTACAGCTTCTGGTGATCAGACTGTAAGTTCAAACTTTAATCAATTATTTATCCTTATCTATTAGAAGTTATATCCAAGTCCCCCTATTATTCTCAGATAAAGATATGGAATGCTGAAAGGAGGAAATGTATTGGGTTGTTGGCAGGGCATACAGGCAGCGTAAAATCAATTTCGTCGCACTCATCAAATTCTGGTGGGAGTTCATGGCTATTAAATTGTGCACATGGTTTCCTATATGACCAGATTTGCTAAATTTTATAACTTTCTATGTTTACATTTCATGCAGACCTTTTTGTTTCCGGTTCTAGGGATGGGTCTTTTGCCATCTGGGATATTAGGTGCAAGTTTGGTTCCCATGGATTAGCACGTGTATTGTATGATTATTTACTTTTTCTTTGTTCATTCGCATCTTTATTTTTTACTGTTTTATGAACCTTTCCTAATGTATAAAAATTCTAATTCTTTTATTTCAGGTCTACTTCTATTGTTAAGGAAGCCCATTCATCTTCTCAAGTAAGAAGAACTAAGAGAATACAGGTATGCTTCTCTGGTTCGTAAACTACCATATATTTCATGTAGTTATATTAGTTAATAGAGCTATCTGTGCTCTTCTAGGCTGATTCAAAGAGCGTTACATGTGTACTTTATCTAAAAGATGATATCTCTATTGCTAGTGCTGGTGCAGTGGACAGGTAATAAAATTTATGGTAAATTTTCGTTATATTTTTTAGCATTTTTAGACTGAGTTGAACTTTTTGGCACCTTCCAACTACTCATTTTGACCACTTTGTGTTTTTGTTCGATCAATTTTTGGTGCAGTGTTGTAAAGTTTTGGGATAGTCGAAACCTGAAATCATTTATTTCTCAGGCTTGCCCAAACATAAAGTCATTTTCCAAAAAGGTAAGTGAGAATTGTATATCTTTTTTAAATACTTTTATTGAACTTCACGCATGCCACACATCTTAAGTGTATTATTTTTTTAAAACTTCAATCAATATATCAATTGTTGCCAAATTGAAGGAGAAAGCACGACATGGGATTTCCTCGCTCTCTCAAGATTCATGTGGTGTTCTTCTCTCTGCCTCTTGCATGGACAACAGGTGCCATTATCTGTCCCTCTTTCACGCGTCACTTTAATCTTCCTCAACATTTGCATTGTATTGTATTTTCCATGTAAGTGTTGAACTTGATTTTAATCACATTTATGTACTAATTTCAGGATCTACTTGTATGATGTTCTTCATCTTTCGAAGGGTCCTAAAAAGATCTTCAATGGAAGCAAGATTACATCATTCTATGTCAAGGTAAAAACTAAAAACTAGGCATGTAGTAAACATTTAATACCCTCACATATATGATAACCTTATCCTTGGGAAACTTAAATCTAATTTTGACACACCTCCAAGTCTCCAACCATTATTGTCAAGTAAAAACATCACTTATTTGGAGATATTTTATTTATGTTAGAGACCTCTTTGATGGATATTCATATGGAAGGAATTTTCTCTTGAAATTTGCTTTTAGTCAAGGGATCCTTAAAAATTATATAATATCTCTTTATCTCTTTTTTTCTTATCAAAATTGGTTAGTTATTTTTCAAAATTTCATGTTCAAATTATCATTTACAATGTCATCATTTTTTTATTAAGTTATTAAAATAAAAATAATATTAATCACTTAATATGCGGACCATTAATTACATATGAGAATAAAATTGCAACATTGTCTTACTCGGTACACATATGAAAAGGATTATCTTTCCCTCATTTTGACATCCCCATATAAGTAAAATCCTTCGATTTGATTTCTGGGTTTATAATTTAAAATGTATTTTAGGAATTATTTTAAAGGGAATCATATTTGAAATATACACAATTTTGTTAGGGTTTTACTTTATATGTCTAAGGGAAGGCTAGAATTGAGGATCATGCTTTTTACCATGCTTTTTACCATATCAATTAAAGTTCATTTTCTTCTCTAAGTCACACCTACTCTAAGCGACATCAATTCATTGTGGAACACTTAAAATTATATAACGTGTAATAATTCCTTGAGAGAAATTTAGTAAATGAGCCATTTATTTAATCTTTTTTCAAAAACTATTTTAGTACAAATAATTTAATTTTTTTGTTCCCTTCAGTAATATAATGATTAATGCCAATATTTCTTCTTTTATGGTTAAAAATATGCATTTGTATATAGGTTCAAATTAAACTTATATAAACCATTAGTTAGAACACCATTGATGACAATAATGACTTTTTTAAATAAAGTTCAAATTTTTAAATAAAATTTAAACTCTAAAGGTACAATGTGGCAAAAAAATGATTGAATATAAAATGGTGTTCTTAAGAGCTAAATAGAAGCTAGATTCAAGAATTAATCTAAAAATTCTCATGGCTCAAACTTTTGAACTCGTTCATTTTCTTGAATAGAATGTGTTGATCATTCTTCTTTAGTTTGTAGTACAAAAATGGATATATTTATTATATGAAATTAATGATCAACTTAATATATATATATATGTTGAATTTCCATGGCTTAAACTTCCAAGCTCATTCATTTTCTTGAATAGAATATGTTGATCATTCTTCTTTAATTTTTGGTATGTGCACACACACACACACACACACACACACACACACACACATATATATAGATTCTTTTAAGTAGTCCTTTATATGCCCCTTTTTTCTTTACAAAAGAAGTACCCAACCTCATTACCTCTTTTCCACTTCGGCTCCTTGGATATTTTTAAGATCGGTCTTAAACTTCTTGTTACTTGTCGATCTTAAGTTGTGAGAGACGCACTTGTTATTTCCTCTTATACAATCTATCATCTTTTAGAACACACATGGTATGAATTTCAATGGCATTTCGCTTATCTTTAAGTGTATTGTAAGATATCTCCATTGGACCATACTCAAGAAGACAGTTCAATTCACGTGAACGAAGAATGGCTTGGAAATGTCAATATTTAGTAGCTCTAGTTGAGCAACAATGATCCCAGTCATTATGTGTTCATGCACATTTTTATTTTTCATGATTAAAAGCTTTTTTATTAGGTTGTTGATCATTGAGTTAATAGAACTAACAAATTGATCATCATTATCTTTTATGAAGCCCATGACATTATACTACATAGGGATGAAATCTCTAGTGCCCTTTAGGATTTGTTTGGGGCAGCTACAATTTAATAATAAATTGTTGCGTAGAAGCTGTCATAGGAAGCTGTTGCGGATATGCTAACTGTTTATTTTTTGCAATTTTAAAACAATTGTGTTGCAACTATTTTTTAAAAAATGATCATTCTGTCTCTTTATAGTGATGTTGTTTGCAACATAATTGTTGATAGCAGTGCATTCTATATTTTGAAAACAAATATTTAGTTCAAAACATTACAAAATAAAGATAAAAATTTCACTTAACAGTGAGTAGCATGATTACCAAAATTAAGAAAAAGACTATTAAAACAATAATTAATAATATGATAATATTATTTTTAAAATACAAAAGACGTATGTTCAGGGATATTCTCTATACCCAATCACTCTCGGCGATGAAATCTTTCATCCTATCTGCTTATAGAAAATAGTCACAGCTCTTCGTGATTCTCTATGGGCACCTGTGAAACTTTCTCTCGTAGTTATGTAGTTGACTGAAATTATCATGAAACTTTGACACCACCACTACTTCATAACCAACACCAGACCACACCACCACCTCAACACCACTAATGACCAACATCAATAATACACCACTCTACTCCAACTCCACTTCACCCCCCACTACACACCACCATCTCCACACAACCTACAACCACCATCAATAGCACACCACACCTCTTCACCACCTCCACAACGCTTACCTTCACAACCACCACCTCCAAACAACATATAACCAACATCAATATCACACAACCACCATATCACCAAAAACCAACCGACACCATACCACAACCTTCACACCACACCACCTCCTTTAAACCACACAAATCACCTCCAGACCACCAACCACCAACATAAAAGGTTTGATATTGTCAAGCGTAAATGCATTGGTTTTGATTGCCTTGTATGTAATTTACACAAAACATTGCCATCTACAAAACAAGCGCCCTCTTTCATCCATTTTCAAATGCTCACTCAAACATAAAATGTAGTGACAAAACCCCATCCCTTATTTTTCATTTGAGGCAATTACATACATGGCACCCAAATCATTGCTATCTACAAATTAAGCTCCCTATTTCATCCATTTTTCAAATTCTCACTCAAACATAAAATATAAACATTCCATAATTTTGAATTGAGGCAATTACATACATGGCACCCGAAACAAGGCTATGTACAAATCAAACACCTTATTTCATCCATTTTTCAAATTCTCACTCAAAAATTAGCGGAGGTAATAATAGAAGGTGTTGTGCGATATGTACTTCTTGGCATCGAAATGAGACGCAAAGAATACAAGCAAACACAGATCGTTTACGTGGTTCGATCCAACTGGATGTACGTCCACGGAAGGGAATCAATCAAATAGTTCATTAAAGCAAAAGAAATAGAGAATACATAGCTTATACATAGAGATGAGCTCTCATCTTCCTTCTGTGGCCTCCCTCTCAAGCGACACCTTGATACAATGCCTCAAGATGCTCTCCTCCTCTCTAACTCTCTAGCTATTCTCTCCTCCTTTGTTGTAGCTTAAGATCTCTTCCCTTGCTCCTCCTTCGTGATAGCTTAAGATCTCTTCCCTTTCTCTCCTCCTTCGTGATAGCTTAAGATCTCTTCCCTTTCCCTCGTAAGCCTCACACCCTCTCTATTTATAGAAGCAAGGGAGTGGTAGGTGGGATGTAGGTGAGCGGTAGGTGAGATGTGGTAGGTGAGCGGAACCACATTACAAAAAATGCCCTTTTATCTTAGTTCAATAATTGGGGGTCAAAATAACAGAAGGCTATCCCATCTGGTTACATGCAGGGCAGCCAAAACATTGCTATCTACAAATCAAATAGACTCTTTCATCCATTTATCAAATTTCCACTAAAAAATTAGTGGAGATGCTCTTTTTGATATTTTTTTAATTGCAAATTTCAAATTTCAAAATCAAAGGAGATAAATCAAAAAGCCATAAATTGTAAATATCACAAACTTCTCACAATAAACTACAAATGAGAAAGCCAAACTTCGCAAAGGGAAAGCTTGTCCATTGACGATGAACACTGGAATTGTGTATAATGCACAGTAACCAGAGATCAATCGAAAGAGAGAAGAGAGGCAACCCACCAGATAGAGATGTGTGAGAGGCTCGAGAGAAGTGCGAGTGAGAAATGCGAGAGAGAGAGAGAGAGAGAGAGAGAGAGAGAGGTACCTAGGGAAAAAGAGAAGCAAGAGAGGGAGTCAAATGTTGGGCAGTAGGGTAAGAACTTCGCGAAAAAATTTGGGCTGCGGGGTTGAACCCTCTGGCCTACATTTAACACAGATTAATAGGAAAAGACACCGCGCCGTAAGAACCAAATGCTTCAACCGCGTTTTCAAAACGCACCACACAATATTAACTGCCCAAACAAAACCTTAGTCTTTATTGAATCTTCTTGAACATGAGATTTGATGGTTAGATTGCTCCAGGGTTATTGAAATGCCCTTTCACTCAGTGTACTTGATTCCACTGGGATAGATGTTACTTCCACAATGAATTTGACAAATGCAAGTACATGCACCCCAAAGTTGAAAATGTTTTTTTCCTGTTTAGAAAAATTGCTTCTGCAAAATTGGAACATGAAAATTACTAAAAATATTAAGGAGCAAGCCATAAGAAAATCACATACAAACTACTGCTTTGAATAGAATTAAACTATATTTTTGAATCTATCAATTTCAAATTCAAGGTGTATATTTAAACCTTTTTCTAGTTAGTCTTTATATGAGTACCTTGAATTTAAATAAACTTTAGTCATATGGCACATAAATATACTTAGAAACAATACCATTAATAAAGTTTTCATACCTATGGACCTAGGAAATTTTATTTTATGAGGGGAAAAAAACATCTAATTTGCATACTTTTTCAATTTAAAATTGTTAAAATAAACATCTTCTTTTGGGGCCAAATAAGTATTCTAGTAAATTAACCTTAATTGAAAATCTTATGAATCTTTAAATTAGTCCATTTTGTGTTTTTTGCACCTTGTAAATATTATCATAACTCAAGATGCTATGACCACTCTTGAAGCTAGAACAATATTTTAAATGTCCATACTGACTTTAATTTACCAAATACTATACCATACAATGTTGCTTTCCTTAGAACTCTGAAACAGTGTATAAATTTCTATCTACATTTGGTGAACACAACCTTATGTCCTAAGAATTATCTTGAATGGGAGAATAATTGAGTGACTAAAACTTGAGTATTACTTTGACTATCCAAAGAGGACCATGAACTTTCGAGTGCATATACAATAGTACGCTATATAGGATGAAATAAAATACATCTTTGAAGAAATAAGCGTACAATAGCATGTCTTTAGAACATTAGTGAACAATATCTCAATACTTAATTTAAAATACATACTATTATAAGAATATGAAATGATAGTAAAACCAATATCTCTATACCAAATGATTAACACAAAATAATCATGGATATTTACTAACATTTTAACATTTGATTCTTTATAAGGATACAAAATGTCAGCAAAACCTTACTACTTTTTTATCCTTCTTTCTCCCAATTGGCAAGTTGTCAGTCAATTTTCGAATATTCATCTGTTGACTGAAAATTATCTCATTGCCCATATTCTTATTAATCTAGTAAAATAAACTTAACACTAATCACTTAATAATATGGCCAATTCATTATATGCGAGAAAATATAATTCCAACTTCACTCTCATTTTATCTAGACATAATTTTGTTGAATCTCCAACCTGCACAAAAGCCTTTTGGTTTCTCTTTCAGCCATTGTTTTTCTCATGTTGCAGTCAGCGATAAGCCCTGATGGTTCACATATTCTTAGCGGGTCTGGTGATGGAAATGCATACATATGGAGGGTAATTTTGAATCTTATTATGTTGCTTTTGTTCTGCTTTTCATCATTTTTATAGATTAAAAATTGCTGTAAATCCTTACACCAGGTGAACAAGCCTGAAAGTGTTCCAGTCTCACTTAAAGGCCATGAAAAGGAAGTAACTGCAGTAGCTTGGTAGGCCTCAATATTTACATAAATTATGTTAATTGTCTTGCATTTCATTAATAAATTTGTTTCTTCACTAGGTGCTCAACTGAGGTTGGAAAGTTAGCCACTTCGTCTGATGATTACATGGTTGGTTTGCTTAAAATTCCACATTATTTTGATGATAGAGTAAAATACTAATATAGTCACCTGAAAATTTATATGAGACACATTTTATTCCCAGAATGTATAAATTTATATCTTGCACCCTGCTTAGAATTGTCTTGCAAATATCTCTCTTTTATTTATATTCTTTCATTTACAATTACAAATGTCAGGTTCATGTCTGGAATATCAACAAAGATAGTTGTATCAGTTCAAGATCACCACATTCAATGCGAAAGAGAGTTGCTGCAACCCCAAGCAAGATGTGCAGGAAGCTGAACTTAGAAGATTCTGATGACTTCGAAAATGCCTCATGTGCTTTAAACAAAAAAATGGCAAATTCACCGTCTCCCTTAACTACTAGTGCACAAGAGTACAGCACTCCTGAATCTTTAAAGAAGAGAAGACTTGGGCTGTTTCCATTCGAAGGACTAGATTTGCAGAAATCACCAGATCCAGCAGCATCATTTGATAGCCCTTCTTCTGTTCTTAATCTTCCATCCTCTTCTAAAAGGAAAACAATCCGTGATTATTTCTTGAGTTCTCATGTAAGAATCAAAGACCATCTCAGTGACTAGAAAGAAAATTCTATAATCCGGTTATTATAAGGTATGTGAATAATTGGGTGACAAAAATGATGATTTTCATGGCTTTGTAATGATTGAGGTCTCAATTTTTTATTCATGTAGATTTTATAATTTTCATAATTTGGTTCTGATGATTGAGGTTTATTAATCATTTGGAGGAGTGAAGCTGTAATATACAAATAATTGATTGAAAGTATTTTGGGAAGCAACTGCTGACTATCATTTTGTAAAGTATTATGGCATGTTTCAAACATGGTAATAAGAATTTAAAAAGTTTGAATCAGTTTTTGCAGGCAAATATATCAAATATGTTTCGTAAAACTTGAAAAGCAAAGGTAGATATACATGATAGCTGCAACTTTGTGATTATGGTAACCAATTTATGTGCATATTGCTCCAGACAAGCTTATATTTTTGTTTGAACCTTATTCATATTGATATCATAAACTTATAGTGACAATAGTATTTTTTAATGTAATGTTAAAGATTTGAGTGTCATGGTTGCAAATATGAATGCTAGATGCGTAAATACATAAGAATTGTGTGGTATGAATGTAAATGCTCCAATTATTACCAAGGCTTGTAAATTCTTAGATGTTGGGTTGTTGAAATGAATTTAGAATCTTGGGCTTGTATAGTTTGTGAGGATGTAGGTTATTTGAAGCTTTGGATAGTTATTTGATGTGCACCCATTGATAGCACTGGTAAAAAAACACTGCATGTTTGCTCATCTCCTTCAATGAGTGAGCATGATTTTAGGAGCAATGTGATTATTTGAATTATTTTATTATAAATATTTATTGAAATATTAAATAGATACAAAATATTATTTTAGCATGTAAATGTTATTCTCTTATAAGTTAAAATTAGAAATCAATTATTTGAATTTTTGTGATGCCTTTGAGATTTACTAATACATAAAAAGAGTAAAACAAAACCAGTTGAAACTCTTAAAAGATGTATAAAAATATCATTTTTATTCACTTAAATAAATATATTAGAAATATCGTTCAATCTCTTAAGTTTACTAAATAAATATTGGCTGTTCCAAATGAATAATGGGCACAATTATTTGACTGAAAGTACATATTGTTAAATGCGGTAATGCGTGTTGTGCATGGAGCCAAGTTAAGCCAAAAATAAAATAAAATAAAAGTTTTTCCCCCCTGCCTCCCGTTCTCATCTCCCGCTTTGCTGTAGTGAAATGACGCGGCGCCCACTCACGCTCTTGCCCTATGAAGGGAAGCCATACTTCTCACCTTTTAGTCGCCAACAAATAGGGCTGTCAAAATGGCTCGTTGTTTGCGAACAGCTGATGCTCGGCTCGTTTAATTAAGTTAAATCGTGTTTGGCTCATTTTGACCTGAAATACTACAAATCAATTATATATATATATATATATATATATATATAATTAGTTATTTTTTAAAATTTAATTGACTACAAGACTATAAAGATTTATAATCAATTAAAAGTACTAATGAAGAAAATAGAATAGAATTATTAAATTAGATTCAAATGATGTTTTAAATTTTGCCCCAAGCTTGTCAAAATGACTCTTTGTTCGTGAACGACTCGTGTTCGGCTCGCTAAGCAAATGAGCCGAAGACGAACACAATTTTTTAGCTTGAAATATAAATGAGCTAAACACGAGCTGGGTCTGGGCTTGCTCGTGTTTGGCTCGTTTACACCCCTACCAACAAGCAGTAGTTCAGTGGTGGTGCATGTAGTTCGAAAGAGAAGAAGAAATCGCACGACTCTCCTTCTGAATTTTACACGACCTGCTTCCTCGGGATAGAGGAAGAGAAGTGCAAGCAGTAGTTCCTTGAGGTAGAAGGAAAAAGAAAGAAGAAAGAGATTGTTCTTCCTTGGCTTCTTCTTGGTGGCTCTTGGCAGAAGAGAAATTGGGTTTATTTATACTGTAAGTTTATCTTCTTCGGTGTATCTCGATGCAGAGAGAGAAGAAGAGAGAGCAAGGAAGTAAAAAATTCCTCTTGTAAGTTGAGACAATCAACTGGTGTATATTCCTCAAGTAATAAAATCCTCTGCAACTCCGTGGACGTAAGCAATTGTCGAACCACGTAAATCTGTGTGTTTCACTGTGTTACTGTTTTCTAGTGTGAATTTTCTCGTTTTATTTTTAGCTTCATCGTCGATTGTTCTTTTGTTATTATATATATTCCACAACAACTGGTATCAGAGCGGTGATTTTGGATCTGAGAAAGAATAATGACTGTAGATAGAGTAATGATTTTAGGGATCGAGAAATTTCTTGGCACAAATTTTGGTTATTAGATGATGCAGTTATATGACTACCTCTATGAGAAGAAACTTCATCTTCGGTTATTTGGCAAAAGATCTGAAAGAATGAATGAGGTTGAATGAAATATGTTTGATCAACAGGTTCTGGGGTTATTCGATTGACCCTATCAATGTCGGTTACACATAACGTCGTCAAGGAGAGGACGATTGCAGATCTCATGACAGCCTTATCAGAGATGTATGAAAAGCCATCAACGAATAACAATGTGTACTTGATGAAGAAATTATTTAATTTGAAGATAGCGGAAAGTGTTTCTGTTGCTCAACACCTGAATGATTTCAATACTATCACAAATCGATTATCGTTTATTGAAATTGATTTTGATGATGAGATACGTGCACTGATATTGTTGGCATCATTGTCAAATAGTTGGGAAGCCATGAGGATGACAGTTAGCAGTTATGCAGGTAAATCTAAACTGAAATGTGATGATATTCGTGATTTGATTTTGGCTGAGGAGGTGTTTAAAAAAGATTCTGGCGAGATCTCAGGTTTGATTTCAACACTGAATGTTGATTTCAGAGGGAGATGTCAGGACAGGAACTCAAATAGAGGGAGATCAAAATCAAAGTCTACTCAGCAAGCAACCTTCTAGAATTTTGGCAAGGGAACTGCATAATCCCAAGAAGAAGGAGAATGATAGTGCAAATGTGATATCTGAAGAAGTACAGAATGCACTATTGCTGACAGTTTATAGTTCTGTTGATGATGAAAGTGAAGAGGAGAGTGGGTCTGGGGTACCCATTTTTACTGTTCTACAGACAGCTGATGAAGAACCACAAAACAATGAAAAAATCTTGTAAGATGAAATTTCGAGCAAGTAGGAGCTGACAGAACTTCCAACAGGGAAGAAGACATTACACAATAAGTGAGTGTACCGTGTGAAGACTGAGTTTGATGACAGTAAGAGGTACAAGGTCAGACTTGTTGAAAAAGGCGTTCAGCAGGGCATGATATTGCCCATGTGGTGGAAGTTGTAAGCAGAGACAAGAGTAACCTAGGAAATAGCTTGGAGGTGCAAGGCTATGTGGACACTGTTGATATGTTGACTAAGGGTGCTACTCTTGAGAAACTGAAGTTGTGTGCAGCTTCTGTTGTCTTTTGGTGTGAAGACCGGGGCTTTGAGTTACAAATGTGGATGATTCATGTTTGATGAAAAGGGTGACATCGCCAGTGGAGGAGATCAATTTGAGGAAGGAGATGTTGTCTGTGTACCAGTATCTAAGTGGGAGATTTATTGTGGATGGAGCCCAACTAAGCACAAAAAGGAGGTGTTTTTCCCCACTCCTGCCTCCCGTTCCCAACTTTCGCTCTTTTATCGCGAAATGTCGTGACCGTTCCCGCCTCTCCTTTTGTTTTCGCGAATTAGAGCCCACTCCTGCTCTCGCCCTGTGAAGCGAAGCAATGCTTCGCACCTTTAAATCGCCAACAGGTAGTTTCGTGGTGGTGTGTGTGGTTCGAATGAGAAGAAGAAATCACGACTCTCCTTCTAATTTTGACACAGCCTGATTTGTGTTCTTCTTTGGACTTCCTCGGAATAGAGGAAGGGAAATGCAAGCAGTAGTTCTTTGCGGTAGAAGGAAGAAGAAAGAAGAAGAAAAAGATTGTTCTCCATTTGCTTCTTCTTGGTGGCTTGTGGCAGAAGAGAAATTGAGTTTATTTCTCTAGTAAGTTTATCTACTTCAGTGTATCTCGGTGCAGAGAGAGAAGAAGAGAGAGTAAGAAAGTGAGAGATCCCTCTTGTAAGTCGAGACGATCGACTGGTGTATATTTCTCAAGTATTAAATCCTCTGCAACTCCATGGACATAAGCAATTTGCCGAACCACGTAAATCTGTGTGTTCCGCTGTGTTACTGTTTTCTTGTGTGAATTTTCTCGTTCTGTTTTTCGCTTTGTAGTCGATCGTTCTTCTATTATTATATATATTCCACAAAAATGTGCACAATTAGTTGAGTTTAAAAGAACATTTAGTGTTATTTCAATCAACGTTTCAAATAATTTTAAAATAATAAAGAAATTATCATTATCTTGAAAATTGATTGATAAATTAAGGCAACTATGTTGACCTCTCCTACATTTTCATCATTTGGGTTTCGTTAGTAATTGTTTCATTTTTTAAATATTTTTCTTTTAAAATTTCTAATAATCAATAATAAAAACCTAAACTCAAAAAATTTCTTAAAGGTAAAACCTCAACTAGAATCAGAAATTTTCTTAAGCAACTTCGATTGCTTAGGATGTAATTAACTATAGAGTTTGCGCTTATAGGAATTTTGTAACCCATATTAAATCTAAACTATATAGACTCACCAAATTATAAATTTATTTGTTTTAATTGATTACCATTGCAAATATACAATTTTTTATAATTTAAGTATGCTATTTCCATCTTTTGAGAAAGTGCTACTTTTGATGATGTATTTGATTATTTAAATAATTAAATCTTTGAATTTGCATTGTTCGATAAAGACAATCTCTCCAGTGTCAAAAAATACAGATAACATATTTTTCTGCCAATTGCTGATGGGGACTCCTTTTTCCATTTCTGTTTGATGGTCATATCTTCATACATCAGTAACGTATTTGTTTCTCTTACACTCCACTACCCTTCTTTCAATAGTGCACTCCACTTATTCATTCTTGGCCAAGTCTTACCGACTTTTTTTTCGATTCTAGAGAGGTTTGTTTAAGCGCCCTTAAATGGATGAGCTCTACAATCTTTTGCAAAATTTAAATAATGTAACCCCCAATAGAGAAATAAACCCCCGATTTAATAAAATAAAATAATTAAAATAAAACCAATCTTCTTCCAATCTTAGGATTGGATCCATTCTATCAAATCTTGTCTTCCTTTTAGGTTGGCTTGTTCATGACAGGTTAAACCTTAAATTTCACCCTTTTAAATTTTCCATATAATTCAAAACAAATAGCACAAAATAAAACAATTAAAACAAATAAAGAAACTATCGAGCTTCAAAAAGGTCCAACTACCATACAAGTCTTGAAGTACTTGTTCTCATGGAAGATCTCTATGACCAAAGTGGAGTATCAAACTGAAGTTAGCTGATGCCTCAACATTCGTCTAATGTCATTAATATCTGCCCCTAAGTTGAATTTAACCGTTGTCAAGATCTCACTTCTTGTTCAAGAAAATAGCCAAGAGGGAAAGATGCTTCATTGCCTCTACCTTGAAAAGGATGGGATGTGTCTTCTCTCCCCCGACAAAAATGAAGATGCTGCAAGAAGAAAAAGTCAGAGCTTGCTGAGAGAAGAATCCATTTCAGAGCTCGATGCCGGAGTTGCTGTTCACCAAAAGAAATTAGTGGATTTGAAAATTACTAAGATAGATGTGGTACAGAAGAATTTTGAGAAGCTACGAGCAGACATTAAACAACTGTCAGAGGGTAGATATTCTGTCAGCAGCAAAGAGAAGGATGATCTCTCAGAGTTCATGGATGAAGATTGCGGGGAAATCAACATGATGGATATCTGAACCTCCTCATTCTTACTAGAAGCACTGCCACCAGTAGAAGACGTTGTCGTGAAGCCTTGTAGAGAGTTCTTCAGCAGAAGGACAATCAAATCAGTCATATGAAAAATGGAAAGAGATGATGATCACCCTGATAGCATGCAACAATCACTACAGGCATTGCCGACTGAAGCAAACTAGCCTGAGAACGTCCATGTAGTCGATGTTACATGTATTTTTCCCTGCATTTTACATGTTATTATTAGTCATTTATCAAAAATTTACATCTAAGAAAGGTTTTTCTTTAATATGAGCAATTTGGAATAAAAAAAATCAATGAAAAGTTGGTCTAAAGTGGCGTGACCATGCCACCTGATCAAGAGCTGTGGCATGATCACACTAGATATGTCGTGACCATGCCATAAGCTGCAGATCTGCAATGTGACCGTGCCAATGTCAAGCATGACTACGCCGCCCCATTCAACACCTAGGCGTGACCACACCAGTTTTCGGTGTGACTATGCCGACGAACGAAAAACACTTATGAAAGGAATTTTGCTTGTTGAATCTGTGATTTTTGTTATAAGAAGGAATTTTAGGGCTCCTTAATGGAACTTCTGGGCTGCAGGAGAGTGGAGACAGCTGGAAACAGAGTTTAGGGAAATTTTATGTGCTTCTCTTAATGGTTTTCTTTATCCTTAGGTCCTTTAAGGGATTTTTCCACCACGTTTTTTTTGTGAATTGTGAGGGAATATTATATGAGAGGAAAGGTTGCTGTTATTATGGAGAAAACAAGTTATTGTAAGTTTAATATGTTTCTGTTTCTTGCAGTGAAATTTTGAATAGTTTTCTTTGTTGTGATTTTATTGACGATGTGTGGCTAATTTCTTTTTCATGCCTTTACGATAAAAGGGTAGTACATTTTATCTTGATTTTTCCAGAATGTTTTTCCTTTAAAGTTTTCTTTGTGCTTTTATAGCTTATGTTGTTAATTAACCTATGAAATTCATTTACTTCTAGTTTGTCCAATTATGACCTTAAAGTATTTCATAAAACTACAACCTCTGAAATCGTTGCGTAGTGTAAATGAAGGTTTAACCACAGAAACCTGAGAGAATAGACATTTTCTAGTTGGATTCTGCAATCTTTTCAGGTGAACAAAACATTCATGCAGAATGCCATGATGATTGAGGAAGCCTTAGAGTAGACCACCTTTAAATTTATAATGGGGGGTACCAAAGGCAAGGAACCATGGATAGTCACATTTAACTCCAGCAATGTTTTTTGAAGAAAGACTTTCTTAGGTGACACCAAATAACGAACCTTCTGCAACTCAACACCAAGAATAAATATGTATGTCTATTATCACACCACATTCATAGAAGTGGCAGTTTTGCAGACCATCTATTTTGTTTCGTAGCAGAGGAGCGTCATTTCACATCATATCTTATCTAGTTGTTGGCGAATGCACCTGACTAGCCTGTAGAGGAGCAACACCATTACTTCATTGATCGAACATGATGTGCTTTGAATTACCATCCACAAGGCAATGGAGTCATTCTGCTTTGACAACATCATAGTTGGTAACATGAAATATATATAGATTACACTACATGTTTTTATTTTCATTGACATTGAGATGTTGCGTTATTTCTATTAGATACATGCTTTTATCTCGACGCGGTTTATTTATTTATTTAACTCTTCTTTAATAAAAATTACTAAACAATATGAACTCTATTTAAAAAAAAAAATTAGATTAGGGTAATTTACAAGATATTTCTTCAAACATTTTTTAAAATTATTAAGAAAATATATATTTACTTTACATTTCAATAAATATTATTTCATGCAGGCCTATCAAAAGTCCCACAAAAGATATGACATTCGTGTAGATTAGGTTTAGAAAAGAGCTTTGCACATTTTCTATAAATAAAAAAAATAAAAAATTATATAAATATTCTATAAAAAAATTCTCTTACAATTGAATAAATAATTATTTCATGCAACTTTTCAAAATTACTCGCAAAACAGATAACGTTTGATTTCCTCAAATTAATTAAATTATCAAACTTAAAATTATATTCAAATACAAATTGTTAATTATATTATTTAATTTTTTTAACGCAAATATATTTAATAATTTTATTAAAAAGTAGTTATCACAAAATAAGATAATTAAATTATATTTTCTAAAACATAACTAAATATATATATAAACTTTTAGGAAAATTTTCTATACTATCGCGCCATAAAGGCAATAATCAAGACATCTGCATCATCGCCAATTTAAGGAAAAAACATTACATCAGTAGATCAACACTCCAATGAAATAGCGTCACGTCACACGACGTGCTCACTAAATTAAAAAATAAAAAATTATATATTTTAATGTATAGTCTGTCTCTTCCAAATACGTGACACAATTTTATTGGAGTCATCATGCATTTTTGCATCTGGACTCCTGATGTAATATTTTTTCCCATTTAAGGGGCAACAATGTCAATTTTTATTTTATTTTTTTAAATGCCAAATTCTTGAAAATATTAATTTATAAGTCAATTTTAAAATTATGGTCCAAAAGCTCAAGCTTGGGAATACTTCCCTTAAGCTGGGCAGGCTAGCTGTTCAAATATTCTTATTTTATGTCTTCCACAATGCACAACTTAATAGATTTACAATAAGAGATTCAGCCGTATAGAACATTGAGTTAGGAGTCAAAGCCTCCTAAACTAAAATACTAAACATCTGACTAGTTCAAATAAAAATCAATACGTTAAGAACTACTTCAAACATAAACATCATTATACAAACATCATTAAAAAAATACTCAGTGTAACAATTTTGATCTCATGATTCCTTCTGCAACACTAAATTCTCCAACTTTTACTTATGGTTTGGAGGAAACAGAAACTATATATATGCATGGCTCCTCATTTCCATGCATTCAGCAGCAGCAAGTCTGATCTCAATGGCGGTATTCTACAAAGGTTTTTCAATTCCATCAAAGGAGAAACTCGTATCTCTGCTACAGAAGGTATTATTTTATTATTTTTAGCTATACCTTGGGCTATACTGATTGTTATAAAAATTGGAACTTGCAGATGGTAGCAGAGCTGATGGGGACTTTCATAATGATGTTTCTGGGTTGCAGTGCAGTGTTCATCGACAGGCGCATAAATATAACATTTTTTGGAGTGGCTTTTACATGGGCTGCAAGTGTGGTAGCCATGGGATATACCTTTGGTCATATTTCTGGCTGCCACATGAATCCTGCAGTCACAATTGGCTTCGCAGCTGCTAAACTATTTCCATGGAAACAGGTTTTTTGCAATTAAGATAAAATTTTGTTGAAAATGTTGGATTGAAGATTGGTATTTCTAACTTTTGGTTGGTTTGGTTATGTGCTAGATACCATTTTATGTGATGGCTCAGGTGACGGGAGCGACTCTAGCTTGTCTGGTGGTGTATGGGCTTTTTGATGGAGAAGATGCAGGCGCAATGCTGACATTGCCTGGAGGGACGAAGCCTGCTGGTGATCTCCAGGCAGTGGGATGGGAGATCATTATCTCTGCTATTCTTATGCTTGCTATTCGTGGTGCTGGAACGGATCCAAGAGCGGTACGTTATGATATAGTCTTCTTTCAGGTGCTGAATATATTAGAGCTTTAAATTGGTTATATTTATCTTAATTTTAATTGACTTCAGTGTCATGGAAATAGATCATAACTGTGCCCAATCGATTGGAGAATATTTTTGTCATCTTTCAAGGGGAAAATATTTACGTACGGAGAACGCATGTAGCTCTTTGTACGTAATCCTCTCTCAGTACCCTTTCAATAACCTCTTAGAAGGTTATTGGGGGTCGTTGTGGAGTTATTTTAGTGTTATTTGGAGTCAATACCCCAGTACCAGAGAAAGTGTGAAAGTATAACCGCGGAATGTGAAAGTGTAACCGCGGAGGGTATTGATTTCAAATAACGTCGAAATAACTCTGCAATAACCGCCCAACAATATTCGCAGAAGTTATTGAAAACTTATTGGGACGGCATTACGCGTAGAGAGCTATGCACGTTCATTGTACGTAAATATTTCTCCAAAAAATATTTACGTACGGAGAACGCACGCAACTCTCCGTACATAATCCCCTCCCAATACCTTCTCAATACTTTCAAGCAATCTTTGATTCAAAATTATATATCTAGTTGGAGATTTTTCACAATGTATGTATGTATGTATGTATGAAAAATTATGACATCTGAACTCTGATGCAAAATTTGCGTCCGGAGTTCAGTGGAAGTGTGTCATGTCGCAAGTGCCCACAGGAATCTGGATGTAAATTCGTGTCCGGTGTCCTGAAGCAATAATCGCTCATGTCTATATGTATGCATGTATGCTATTCCAGTGCCTATTTTATAGATTCAATTTTTTTTTTTTAAATGTATGTTGTTCAAGTGTTTTCTTTTCAATCTTTGCAGTCTAAGGAAGTTGGGGGAATAGCTGTAGCAGCTGTGCTCTTCTGCAACATCATTGCTGCTGGGTAACCAAACTATTCTTGATCTAATCAATTAATATAATTTAGATGAAATCATCTCTCTAAAACTCCTGGTTTATTTATTTATTTATTTTTTGGTGGGTACCAAAATAGAAAAATCACAGGTGCTTCGATGAACCCAGCAAGGAGCTTAGCTCCAGCAATCATTGCCAACAATTTCAACAAAATTTGGATTTATTTGATATCACCTGTGATTGGGACAACGATTGGATCAACAATATATAACTTCTTCAGTCTTTCCAAAAGTATTGAAGACAAGAAGATGCTGATGGGGGCAATTCCAGATGCAGATAACAACGTCGCTGCCATGGAGAATTTTCCCCATTCAGGTATAGAATTAATTTACCTCACATTTTCATTATTTTAAGACATATTATATAAGAAATAGGACTATAAATTTTCCTTGTAACTTGTAGGAAACTCTGTGGACATTCCGTAATTTCCTTGGGATCTCTCTGCTTCCGAGCACAAGATTGAAGATTTTATTTGCTTGTCATTAGAGATGATGATGTTCACACATTTTTTACAAGAGGATTCTTTGGTTCATTAAGTAGTATTTTAGTGGATTCAATGTAATGATGATTTATAAAGGCAAAGAGAAGGTAGGGTCAAGGTGTCCATAGCTTATATGATTATCTGAATGAAATCAGTGATTTTGATGTTTACAAATTTTATATATAAATTTTGAGTTTTTACATGGCGTTTGTGAAGGCTTTGAGTGAAAATTTTGGATGGAGAATTGGGTGGTTTAAATGCTATATTTAAAATTTGAGTGGTTAAAATATTATATCTAATAATTTGGGAGGTTGTTATGTAAAATCTCATTTTTATAAATGGCTTAAAATCATTGCAACATGTATCAAATAGCTTCTAGATATTCAAAATATATAATTAGAGAATGTCCAATATAATGATTAAGCTTTGCTAGATCATTTAGGATGACAACATCATTGGGCTCTTGTGCTTGAAAAAAGGCTGTAATTGTAATTGTTAGACAAAGAATGAGGCAGTGCACTAAATTAGAAATTAACTTTTTTTTAGTCTTGACACTTTAGGGAATGAAGAGAGCCTAATATTTTTTTTCCATTACATTCTCTACTTCTTGCTCCTTCAAAGAGAATCTCAGAAGAAGTGTGTTATATGATATCAGAAAATGTCTGTCATAGAATTTTATTGAGTCATTGAATGATGGAGAGCAAGTCATCAATATCTACATCTTTAAAAGAGTTTTGTAATGCCCGATGAAGTGTTTCTCCCTTCGGTTGGCAAAAATAAAGCGGTGTTGAAAGCCGACCCAACTTGGCAGGGAAGGAAGCATCGCAGTTGAGGATGATCACCAGAGAAAGTGACGAAAGTGCTAACAAAATAAATAATTTTGCAATATTAAATTCTAAGATTTGAAATATTTAAATGTATGACCGAAAAATGACTGCATGGATCTTGACGTATCCGACATTAGTAGAAAGCTGCAGAGGTGAAGTTTGATAAAATAAAACTAAAAAGATAAATAAATAGTACAGATGTTAAAGACTAGTATTCATGCATAACAAAGCTGTAGAGGTAAAGTTTGACTAAATGGAGAATAGTTTGAGGACACTGCCAGATAAAAAGTTAGACGATGGCTGTCGAACGACAGACTCGGGCCAAAAAGGCTAAAATATCTCGTGCTAATGCAATGATGATATTGTAATTTACTTTTGATTCTCCTATCATCTATAAACTATTTAAGTAAAATAAAATATGGTATTTCAAGAGTCTTTTCCTCACTCTTTTTTCTCTATTCTTGGGCGCTTTCGTGAGAGTAACCGGGTAGATTCAGATCTAATATTATAATATTGCTTCTATAATCTATACCACGTAAGAACTCCTTGTGTTTTTTAAAACTTGGGCAATATTTGTTGAATTTAGCGTAATTTCGTGTAAATCATCGCTTGGTTTCTGATTTTCAAAAAATTATTATCTTCATACTCTACGCCCGGAGTCTAATAATGCAAGGATAATATTGTAATTTACTTTTGATTCTCTTATCATCTATAAACTATTTAGGGCTTTTCTCTAGGGGTACTTTTGATTATGTAATTTAAAATAAAATAAGGCTTTTCAATAGTCTTTTTCTCACTTTTTTTTCTCGATTCTTGGGTACTTTCTTGACAATAACACGTCAGATTCAAATTTAATAATATAATAATGCTTCTATAGTCTATATGATGCAAGAACCCCTTGTGTTTTTTAAAATCAGGGCAATATTTGTTGAATTTAGCGCAATTTCGTGTAAATCATCGCTTGGTTTCTAATTTTCAAAAAAATATTATCTTCGACTCTACGTCCGGAGTCTAATGAATCATTTCCACATGAAACTAACAAAAAAAACTCTTTTTCTTGTGATCCAACCTGGTAACACATGGAAATATTCCTCCCGTGTTATTTCACGTTATTCAAGATTTATTGTGGTGATATTAATGTGTTATTTTGCTATTATAACACCAAAAATATTCTCAGAACACAATAATACATAAATACCACCACAATAACACCTGAATAACATGAGAATAACCCGAAGGAAATATTCATTTGTGCTAAACTAAATTTTTTAAAAATTTTCTGTCATGATTTCATTGGGCTCCAGACTTATCTCTAAGTCCTGAGTCCAATATTTGTTCCTAATTTTCTTATATATAACAAGAAAAAGATATTACACTAGGACTTTTGATACAATTAGAGTAATAATGAAACACTCAAATGGGCTCCACCGTTTTTAAGACACACCAGGTCAGACCAGCAACCACTTATACTCCCAAAATACTCTAAAGCAAGCAAAGTCTAGAGTGTCCTGATGTAATATTCTCAATAACTAGGCACGAAGGCCGGGTGCTGCCGTGCCCCCACCAAAATGAACGCCAGCAGCGTCGGGGCCCCTTCGCCGGCGACACTCCATCGTTTTCGCATCCACCGCAGAATAAATTTGGCTTCATTAGCTTATTCCTCTCCTTTTAAATTTTGGGCTTCACCTCTCTCGCTCCACATCTCTTCCATCCTCCGCCGACACCGCGGCCGTCCTCCTCCGACGGACCAACGCCTTCGTCAGAAACCCATCGATCCTGTCCGAAACGTCGAGTTCTGCTTCGATTTAGACGATCTCTCAGCTCGTACGTTGGCGAGTATCAAGCGGCATTTCCGCTCATCCGAGGCCAAGATCGATCGTTTCTTTGCCTCCGGTGTCGAGGCCTACAATGATTTGAAAACTTCCCTGAGAGTAGATCGAGGCAGTCGAATCGTGTTCTCCTGTCGGAGGTCTTCGCTTCAATTTTTTGGGAATTTGTTCCTCTGGAGCTTTATTGTCATCTTTGCGTTGAGGTTTTTATTATGGCTTTGGTCTTTTCGACACCGTTGGGTTTTTGTTGGTTGGACGGTAACGCGAAGGGACCGCAGTCTAGGGGGTAGGGAAGTGGTAGTCGGGAGGAGGGATAGGATGCGCGAGCCTGAGCGGAGGGGTTTTAAGGGTTTGGTGAATCCCCTTTCTACTGTGGGAGGAAAAGATGTGAGGAGTGGAGCGAGCTTGATGGATAAGAAGAACAATATGCAGGAAAAGCTGCCAAAATGGTGGCCGGATACCATACCTTCGCGGGTTATTTTGTTTGCAGAAAGCGAAGGCCAAAGAGATGTTAACAAATTAGTCAAAGGTGTGCCATTAATTTTTTTATTGCTTTGACTTGACTTGTTTTCTTTCTGCATTGCTTCACTTTACCTGCAAATACTAAAACGAATTTTACCCATTTTTGCTAATGAAAGTTTACTGACATCCATTATTTATTAAATGGATATGATCAGTCAATCCTTATTCCATCTTTTTATTCATTAAATGGATATGATCAGTCAATCCTTATTCCATCTTTTTATTCATTAAATGTATATGATCATTCAATCCTTATTCCATCTCTTTGGGTATGTTTAGTACGTCAAGTACCACAAAAATGTAGATGAAATTTTCTTTAATTTTCCTGAAAAATTTCTTCCATATCGGAAAGAAGAACTTAAGCCCTTTTTCATCGACTTCATCAGAGTGAACACAACTATGCTGGGTCCGGAGTCCATATTTGCAGTTCATTTCGCTTTTATATATTCAATTTCTTTTCTGGATTGCTTATTTACAATGTTAAGGGCATTTGTTTATAATTCTTGAGGTTGGGGAAGCTAGCTTAAATGTTCATAAACTTGATTATGTTATATTAGAATTACAATATTTAAGAAGATTCAGACCTGGTTCCTGATTAATAAAGCCTGTAGTAATCACTTAATCTTAATTTATAAGTCACATTAGAAGCTGCTCTTAACAAAGCAGTATTTTTTCCAATTTAGCTCCATTTTTTTTAAAGAATAATATAATCTTAAATGTGAAAATCTTATATAATGACCTCAAAACTCTAAAGTATTTACAAATTAGTATTAGGAGTGTAGACATTTGATTAAGGTCACCTAAATAATAGTACCCACATTCAAATAATTTAGATTCCTACTTTTCAAAGTAATACGTCAGATATACTTTCCACAGAAATGATTTTTCCATAATCACAACAACACACATTATACAATTTCCATGCACTGTTGGAGCCTAGTATTTCACTGTAGATAACTTTTTTTTAAATCGTCTGTTTTAGTACATTATCATAAACATAACCCTAAACTTTATCATTTGCTTTATTTCAAATGGAGCTGGCTTAATGTCTACTTGCTTCATGCATTTCCATTGTTTGCTATTTATGATGCTAACTATTTTACATAAGTTTTTTGCACAACTTCTATTGTTATAAATCTTTGGTTTATTTATTTTTCTTTTAAATCCTTCCAGATTAATTGTATGTATCTACTTGGCATCTTTTTTCTTTACATGTACATTCCCAAACAACTAAGTCTATTTTGCACAATTTTATTTTTAGCTGGTGGAACTCTTTTATAGCTTTAAATTATTTTTCTCTTTCTATTATTGTTTTCCCATGTATCTATTTTTAAATTTCTTATTTATAACAAATTTAACTTTTCTATTGATGATTTAAAGAGAGTGGCTTGACAATTAGAGATAAAACGCAAAATGAATATATCCGTGATAGGGTTGGTGTAGCTCCAGTGGCGGATAAAATTTGAGAGAGTCGTCTTAGATGGTTTTTTCACATTAAATGTCGACCTTCTGATGATCTTGGTAGGAGAATAGATGTTTTAGATTTAATTTATGTTAAGAAAGCGAGAGGTAGACCTAAAACTTGGGCATATTGTATAAAAATGATCTTAATCTATTAGCATTAAATGAAAATATGACACTCAATAGGACACAATGGAGAAAAGGTATTCATTTAGCCGACCCCATTTAGTGGGATAAGGGCTTGTTATTGTATTGTTGATTTATTGCATAGTTGCATTGATGCAGTACCACTCAAGGTTCGGGCTTTGTAATGCAACTAATATATAGTACGTACTATGCTGTCATGCAAAAGAAGGGGGCATTCAAAGATTGCTAGTTGTCATTTGAATCAACAACTCACCTTTTTTTAATGCTTGCTACCGATATTAGTCTTCAAACATAATTTATAAAGGAGTGATCATAAAATTTTGAGAATTTCAGGAAGAATTTGAAAATAATTAGAACATTGAGCAAGCAAATTAATTTTAATAAAATTACATTTTTGATAAAAGAAATAAGAGAACTAAATTGCCAATAACAATATATAAATTAAAAATTTAACATGGAGTTAAATTTATTAAGTAGTAGAACATATCTCATACCGTACAATGTGATAACTTTTGGAATTAGATAGTCATATCTGTATAGGGCTCAAATGAATTACACATCTAACTTATACTCACAAGATTGAAAGCCGAAAGAGAAATTTCATTGAAGCTCTAAACTAGTGCATTGATGCAAATAAGTGTTACATTAATATATTTTTTTTGATACATAATTTTAGCACCGCCAAGCTAACAATAATAATCTAATATCTGTTTCCCCGCATGAAAAATTCTTTTTCAGAAAATTAAACTTTATAGATCAAACCAAACACTAAAGTTTGAATTATCCTTAACTAAATGAAGATTGAAATTAACCAACCAGATAAACTATTCTATATTTGGGAAATACCTTTTATGGCCGGTATAACCTTTTTGACTAATGCTGATGACATGCCCTAAAAAGAAATAAAATGAAGCAACTAATGAAAAGAAGCTATCTAGTAAAAATAAAATATATAGCTACCTAAAAATTAATGCTTGATATGATACCTGTGATGAGAACAAACATGAGTAATCCATGAATCATCATACTCATATATGTATGCTAGTCAATAAGACATCTTTGAAATCTGCAATCAGTAAACACAATACTGTCATCCAAAATAGCCTCAGAAATAAGCCATATAAACATATTTAACAACAAGTTGGATGTAACACAAGAGGTGATAAGAGAGTAGAAAACTGGATTTTTAGTAAAGTTTTCTAAAATTTATAATTTGAAAATATTAGTTTTAATATGTTGCATAACTTCAACTGTTCATTCGTTTTATTATTCAACTTAAAGGCTTCAAATGCAATCTTCTTTTAAACACACAATGATCTTATAATCGGGTTTAAATTTCACATGCTTGCTTTTCAGATCAATAGAAAGCTTGTATTGGCGTAATTTTTAGTTAATTTTGTACAAATATTATTATGAAAATCATGCATATGTGAAGCAAGTTCCTAGAATGATGCGCCTCGAGATAGAACAACAGGTTACTGCAGGAGTCAAAAAACTAATAGAGACCAACTTTGTAAGAGAAGAGCAATATCCAACATGGTTAGCTAATGTGGTGCTAGTCAAGAAGAAAAATGGACAAATACGAGTTTGCGTCGACTTCAGAGACTTAAACAAAGCATGCCCCAAGGATGAATTCTCATTACCAATCCCAGAACTAATGGTGGACATCACATCATCACATGAAATTTTCTCATTCATGGATGGATCATCCGGGTACAATCAGATCAAGATGGTGCCTGAGGATGCAACACTTACAGCTTTCAGAACACCAATTGAAATATATTGCTACACAGTAATGTTGTTTGGACTAAAAAATGCTGGAGCAACATTCCAACGAGTCATGATAAAAATCTTCGATGACCTCATTCACAACAAAGTAGAATATTATGTGGATGATTTGGTCATCAAGAGCAAACAAAAAGAAAACCACTTGCTTGATTTGAGAATTATCTTTGAACGGTTGCGACGATTTAATCTTAAAATAAATCCCTTAAAGTGCGCCTTTAGTGTTACCTCCGGAAAATTTTGGGATTTGTTGTTCGTCACCGTGAAAATTGAAGCTATCTTGAAAATGCGTCCCTCAAGACTTTGAAACAACTGCGATCTTTCTAGGGAAAATTGACATATCTAAGACGCTTTATATCTAATCTCTCAGGACGTTGTCAGCTATTTTCAGCATTAATAAAAAAGGACGTCAAGTTCACTTGGGACGAGAAATGTCAACAGACCTTTGAAAGCATTAAACAATACCTAATGTCACCTCCTGTACTAGCGACATCAATCTCGGGTAGATCGTTGATACTTTACACCACGGCTTTAGACGATTCTCTCGGGGCCCTGCTAGCCCAGGTTAACGATGAAGGTAAGGAAAACACTTTCTACTACCTTAGTCGTCGTTTAATTTCGACGGAAGTGAGGTATTCATTTATTGAGAAACATTGTTTGACATTAATCTTCACTGCCCAAAAACTCAGACTCTACATGCTTTCTCATAAGGTCACCCTTATTTCAAGATTTAATCCACTGCAATACTTGATGACTCGACCGATACTTTCTGGAAGGTTGGCAAGATGGTCAATGATATTGTTGCAGTTCAACATAACCTTCGCGCCCCTTCGAGCCGTTAAAGGGCAAGTATTAGCAGATTTTCTCGTAGCGCACCCGCTACCGACCGAATCTCCTCTCAACGACGACCTGCCAGACGAACAGATAATGAGCCTGGAAACCCCCAATATCCGACGCTGGGAGCGATGCTTTGACGAAGCTTCATCAGCAAGGAAAGATGAAGGAATGCAAACAATAATGCCCGCCAAAGCAGGAATTGGACTAATATTCATCACACCAGATCGGGAAATGTTAAGAATTTTCTATTTTTTAACAGAGCCATGTACAAACAACGAAGCAGAATACGAAACACTATTAACAGGGTTGCAGTTGACAGTATCAATGGACATAACAGACATCGACATCTATGGCGATTCACAACTCATAATTCACAAGTAGCAGGACGGTACAAGATTCTAAAGCCCAAATTGAAACAGTATCACCGCTACATGATGAAATTAGTAGAAAAGATTCCCAATGTGACATTATATAGAATTCCTCGGGGAGAGAACACTCTTGTAGACGCTTTGGCCAAGCTCGCTAAGGAATTTACATGCGCTCTAGAGGACTCCATCGACATAACAGTTCAAGGACTCCAGGTCTTATCCCAAATTGACCTGGATACTCTCCATAGACAAGATAAGGAAGAAGCATTGATAGCAGTTACTGAGTCTACAGAGGATTGACGCCAACCATTTATAAACTATTTGCGAACAAGGCAACTACCAGATGATAAGTTAGCAACACATTAGATACAGAAGAGGGTCTTATCATATGCCATGGTGGACAATGTTTTGTATCATAGATCGTTCGATCAAATGTGGTTACGGTGTTTGAGCCAGACAGAAGAACATGATATTGTCTAGGAAACACATGCAGGACTTTGTGGAGCTCACCAGTCGGGTCCGAAAATGAAAATGAAAATCAAGAGACTGGGTTACTACTGGCCAGCAATGATGACTGATTGCATGGAAACCACTAAGAAATGTCACCATTGCCAAGTGCTCGGAGTGGTCTTGCATCAACCTTCTAATGTGCTACATCCTACAATTGCGTCGTGGTCATTCGAGTGTTGGGGCACATATATAGTGGGTCCAATAGACCCTCCGTCTTCAAAAGGCCACAGATTCATACTCGCAACAACATATTATTTCTCGAAATGGGCAGAGGCGGTACCGTTAAGAGAAGTCAAAGCACATCACGTCCTTCAATTTTTCAAAGATCAGATTATATATCTTTTTGACATCCTACGCAGAATCATTTCAGACAACGGTCTGTTTTCGAAAGCACCAAAATTATCAGTTTTGTTAGACGACACAACATTGAATAGAGATATTCCATAATTTACTACTCTAGAGCGAACGGTTTGGCAGAGACTTTTAACAAAACGCTCGTGCAAATCTTGAAGAAGACACTTGACGACAATAAGAGACGATGGCATGAACAGTTACTATAAGCTTTGCGGGCATACAGAACAACGTTCATAACTTCTACACAGTCCACACCATATGCTCTCGTGTACGGATCCGTGGCTGTGCTTCCCCTGGAAGTACAACTCTTGTTCCTCAGGATAGCGGTGGAAAACAAGATAACAACAGAAGAGAACGCCAAACTCCTACTCGAACAGCTTGAAAGTCTCGAAGGAAAGAGACTATTAGCGCAACAAAATTTGGAGTTATACCAAGTGAAGATGATACAGACCTACGACAAACTGGTCCGCCCAAGAATGTTTAAAGCCGATGATCTGGTCCTTGTACTTAGACGACTTATTCTTGCACACCGGAAGATAGGAGGTAAATTCGAACCGACTTAAGAGGGACCGTTCGTGGTTGAGAAGGTTTACTCCGGAGGGTCCTATCAATTGGTAGATTGCCAGGGCGATAGGCCTATGCCCCCGATAAACGAGAGATATTTAAAGAAATATTATGCATCTTGATGTTTTAAATATCAAATCTTGTTCTTAGAAACACAGATGCGATTGTTGTCTATGACTGGATTCAATAATAAATTATCTTTTATTTCACAATTTAAAAATGGAAATGGGCATAATGAATTTTCACAAAATCTTGAATTTGAGTTTTGAATCTTTATAATCATAATAAAAAAAAAACAATCACAATTGAGTTTTGTTCTTGTTTAAGTTGAAATTCCGCACGTAGACCTCTTTGTTTTCTTATTTTCTGCAGGAAAATGTCGGGCAAGAAGCTGATTTTCTCCTTCACAAACGACATTAATCTCGCACTGAACGAGAAAAAAGTGGCAGAGGGAGCCATCGTTCATTTCGACTTGGACTTCGAGAAAGTTGAAATGATATACGAGGGCCCCCTACTTGAAGTGGTAAATCAAATAGAGGTACAAGATCAGAAGCTTGTACTAGAGTTCCGAAGCAAGCAAAAAAACGTACTCACAAAGAAGAGGAAACTTGAAGAAGGGTCTGTTTGGGGCAGCTGCAGCTTATCCAGCTTCTGCTGATAAGCAGCTTATCCTGATAATCTGCTGATGAGCAGCTGATCCGGATAAGCTGTCTGGCTGTTTGGTTGGCGCTTATGGAAAACAGCTGATTGTGAAAAATTGACC
>NEWO01000492.1:15661-29217 GCA_003013225.1 Phalaenopsis aphrodite | reverse complement strand
GCCGCAAGTACAGAGTACTTGCCCGTCTAGAAGAAAAGCAATCAAGTAAGCCAGTTGTGGAAGATCTTCTAACCATGCAGAAAGAAGAGTTACTGGAGCAATCAGTCAATGGCCCTCCGGGCAATAAACCAGTCAGAGTCAAAAGCTAACGAAACTCGCACACTCGCCAAATACACACCCCCCAGATCGCGCGCAGCACATACAGTTCAAGAATATCTCCCAATTGCAAAGGGTAATGAGAAAGTCCAAGACATTCAACCATACGTCCCACCACTTGTTAAGCAAAGGAAGTTGCAAATAATTTCAGAGGAAGAGTTGGAAATGTTCCAGAAAGTCTGAAAGCAGCGTTTTGAACATCGTGAAAGGATACAGGAAAAGTATATCAACATTTTGAAGGACTTGAATTACATACCGACGTGTTTTCTGAGAGTGAACAAAGGACGACAGTGGGCTGTCTTCCATCTCATAGACTTAGGCCGAGTAGGTTGTTTATGAAAGAAGACTTATTCTGAGCCTCAAAAATGGATGAGAGGAAAAGGATGGATCATCATTCAGTGTGGTTGCTGTTATAACTTTGCATATGATAATGAAGTAAATCTCCCGGGGATTATAAGACACGATGAGGTGGATCCGATACCACCAATTATAAAGAGGATGATCCAGAAAATGCTGGTGTGACACGTATTGCCTACCAACTGCATGCCTAATAGATGCATAATAAACATTTATGAAAAGGGGGACTCCATCTCGCCACATATCGATCATCATGATTTTCTGAGGCCGTTCAACACCGTCTCGTTCATCAGTGAATGCAACATTTTGTTTGGCAGTGACTTACGAACAGTCGGCCCAGGAGAGTTTCGAGGCTCAGCTGATATTCCTTTACCCCTCGGTTCAGTCCTGGTACTTAAAGGGAATGGGGCAGATTTAGTTAGACACCGTATCCCAGGAGTTCCGCGGAGAAGAGTTTCAATAACCTTCAGAAATATGGATGATAGTAAGACACCGTTTGAATATCGACCTGATCCAGACCTGGAGGGCTTACGACCTTTTGAGTTGTGACCGCCTAGAGACAACACGCCTCTAAGCATACAAGAAGGGACTCCGGTTCTGGAATGTATCTTAGGAAGAAAGGTTAGTCTCTGCCTAACTTCAAAGGTGCACAAGCATATGCTACTGCTATGATTTGATTACTACGACATAGATGATGTTATCCTATCTTGTATCACTGCACTCAATTTTAGCAAAGTTAACAAAGTTTTTTTTTCTTCAGCAGCTTACAGAAGATCAATACATTTTCATAGCCGCCACTTTGTGCGATTGATTTAATAGCCGTTGAAACAAGTTTGTCCCATTTTGAACAAAACAGAGAGACAAAAGAACGATGTGAACAAAATTAAGTTTAATAACTTAAATTCAACATTTTAAACCACAACAGAATAACATTAAATCAAAACATTTTAAATCTGGAACCACGTTCCAATCCTGACCCTGTTAGGTTGAGCCTCCTCGGCCTATCCATTGTCATCTCTTGACCCAAAATCTTCTACCATAAAAACTCTGGGTCCTTCTCGCATATTTTGTTCATGGAATTTTCATGATCCAGTCTACAATAGCTTGCGGAAAGGGTCTGACGGTTCTAATCTACAGAACTGCACCTTTTTTTTGTTTTTCTGCCCATTAACGGACAAACTACAGTCATTATGAAGTGCACAAACTTTCACAGTTACACAATTTACACAAACTTCCTACAGTATACACATTTTCGCTACCTCTAAGGGTTGAAAATTAGGCCCAGCGCATGCCTCCCCAGTACAACAGACATTCTTTTACTGATCAGCTCTTGAGTTGGGATTCAATTCCAGCGCTTTCTCACTCATTCTGATCATTTCGTCACCAATTAGGTTGGATGTTAGTCATAGTGCATTCCTTTCTAATGTGATAGACATTTTCGCTACCTCTAAGAGTTGAAAATCAGACCCAGCGCCTTTCTCCTTGATGTAGCAGACATTCTGATCATTTCGTCACCACTTAGGTTGGATGTTAGTCTTAGTGCATTCTTTCCTAATGTAATAGACATCTTTGCTACTTGTAGGGTTGGAAATCAGACTCAACGCCTTCCTCCCTGATGTAGCAAATATTTTGATTATTTCGTCACCACTTAGGTTGGATGTTAGTCATAGTGCATTCCTTCCTAATGTGATAGACATCTTTGCTACCTGTAGGGTTGGAAATTAGTCCCAACGCGTTTCTGATGTAGCAGACTTCTTGAGTTGGAAATTAGTCCCAGTGCTTTCCCACTCATCTTGATCATTTCGTCATCTATTAGGTTGTATGTTAGTTCTAGTGCATTCCTTCCTAATGTGATAGACATCTGCGCTACTTGTAAGGTTGGAAATTAGTCCCAACGCCTTCCTTCGAGTTGGAAATTAGTTTCCGTGTTTTCCCACTCCTGATCATTTTGTGACCGTTTAGGTTGAATGTTAGTCATAGTGCATTCTTTCCTAATGTGATAGACATTTGCGCTACTTGTACGGTTGGAAATTAGTCCCAACGCATTCCTTCCGGATGTAGCAGACTTCTTGAGTTAGAAATTAGTCCTAGTGCTTTCCCACTCATCATGATTATTTCATCACCGCTTAGGTTGGATGTTAGTCCAATACTATTCCTTCCTATTGTGATAAACATCTAGGCTACCTGTAGGGTTGGAAATTAGTCCCAGCGCCGTCCTCTCGATGTAGCAGACTTCTTGAGTTGGAAATCAGTCCCATAGCATTCACTCTCAACCTGATCACTTTATCACCTCTTACATTGAATTTTAGTCTTAACACATTCCTACCTCATGTAACGGACATTCCAGCTACCCCTTGGGTTGGATATAAGTCCCAGTGCTTTCTTCCCCAGCGTAGCAGACATTTCAGGTACCTTGTGGGTTGGATATAAGTCCCAGTGCTTTCCTCATCAACGTAGCAGACATTTATCGATCAGCTCTCAGGTTGGATACGAGTCTCCTAGCATTTCCTATTCAACGTGATTCCTTCCTACAAATATCTTCTGTGAATACTCTACAAATTTTCACATCTTTCCCAATACCTTCGCTATTGCTAGGGCCGGATGTGAGACCCCGTGTTTTCTGCCTCACTGTAGCAGACATTCCTTCGACACTCACTTGGGTTGGATATGAATCACTGTGTCTTCCTTCCCAATATGACAATTATTTTTGTCATTGACTCTTAGGCTGGATGTGCACCCTTGTGCTTTCCTGCATGACCTGATCTCCAAATTCACTGAAATCAAAACAAACCAAATCATCATTCGAATCTTGAAAGCTTAAACTCGCAATCACAATCTGAAAACGCACATTCAAATCCCCAACAGAAACTCTCATTTCTCTACTAGAAGCCTTTCTCGAGCTAAGATTTTCCGAGTCAGAACCCCATCTTGAGTTCGATTGCTAAATCCAGTTTGACATCTGGTCCGCTCTAAGTAGGTCTACTTAAGCAGACTCTTTGAGTATGTTGATCACTTCGGTTCAACACCAATACGCGAGGTGTGCGTGTCTCGCACACCACACCTATTGGGGGTCCATTTGTTGATCTCATTTATGGATGAAGTCTTTTTGTCTCTCCTCAGAGCCTATGGTCTAGCTTTAGGCTTCTCCTGTTTGACTCTCTTAGATGACTAACACGAAACCCACCTCCCATAGAATTTTGAACCACTTCTTGACCCATTTTGTGGAGACCTCGCATGAGTAGTCCCAAACACTCAATCTCTAGTTGCAAGGGCTAAGGACTAACACGTAGACGACCCGAAAATGAGTTCACGTAGGATCAGACGACCTTAGGTGAATCCTTACTGACTCGAGCACTCGTGAGCACCACAATTTAACTCTTTTTTGACCCGACCATCTGCAAACTCGTCCAGACGACCCAAATGAAGAACGAACCACACAGATGCGTCTGGAACGTCGATTTTAGCTAGAAATGACACTCATATTGCTGTGATTTCACACTCGCGCGAACTGCATGAAAACCGTTGCACGTTTTTTTAAATTAGCGCCAAGATTATTTCAAATTTTAAACTTTTAAAATTCAAATTTAACCACCTAATTCCATGTTAATTAGATTTGATTAGGGGTTAATATTTACCTAATATAACTCACATTGTATGGAAGTCATTCAATAGCCCGCTCGATGCACCTGTAACGGCTATTAGAGAGGCGCGGGATACAAATTCCGCTTTTTCCTTTCTACTGGGGGCATTGGACAGAAGCAATCCTCTGTTCGATTCTGCACTCAATTGGTCGCCCGAAGCCGCTCGCACCTTCACCCTGCTTGCGTCTGCTCCTCGACAAAAACCCTTGGCCGCTCTCTCAAGCACTTCCTCGCTGCGCCCGAAACCCTTTCATTCGAGCCTCCAGACGCCGCTCGCCCCAGCCCGCTCGACGAGCCGCTCTCCCGCTCGCTCGTACCTACCCAACGCTCTCGATCTCGTTCATTCGCCCCCTCCCTGCACTGAACAAGCCCGAGCCGCTCGCCTCCTTTAACCCTTCGCAAGCCGAACAGCCGCACAACTTCTTCCGCACGCACTGCAAGCCTGCGACTCTCGACACTGCCACCTGCTGCGACTCTCCCGCGTTCGAATCCCCGTCCGCCTGCTTCCCCTCTCTCAACCGAATTCCTCGCCTCTTTCTCGACGCCTCACCTCGCCTACCCTTTCACTCGACAGAAGAACCTTGCTCGACCTGCTCACCTCTGAAACCCTACATCTCTTCCTTCGGCCTTAGACGACTCTTCTTCCAGCTCGTAGATGCTCGACGGAAACTCTTCTGCTCAACTCTTTCTCGCCAGTTCATGAAGTATTTTTTGACTCCGATCAAGGTCGTATTTTTCTAACTCGTTTACTTTACCCGAATCTATCAGTTTTCTCGTCTCTTGCAAAGGTTCTATGACTTATTCCATGAATTGAAATGTCTGAATTTAAGAGATTTGCTTATTTTTTTTACATTAGTCTTTTTCTTTACCATGAGATATAAGGATTGAATTACTTAAACTAGGATCATGAATCCCTCTACATTTGCCCATATGCAGATTTTACAGTCCCTTTTAGCTCATCCTTTTGCTTGGCTCCCTATGCTGAAAATTATAGATTATCTTTTATGAAGTCTTCCATACATATTATACATCATTGCATATTTATGTATGTAACACCTAAATCTTTGGTTTTACAATGGTACGACATAAACCCTCACTTTCTCCTTAGGATTTTATGCAACTATGTTGCGCGACATGAGTCCTAACTTGCCTTAGGTTTCGAGGTTGTCGTACGGTACGACGTAAACCCTCATATCTCTGTGGACTATTTGCATAATCAGGTATTATGTAAGTTTAAGTCTCAAATAATAAAATTGATATGATTCAACATTCAAATAAAATCCTCTCTAAAACACAGCCGCACAGTAAGATAGTTTGGGAGGTCACTGAGGATTCCCCTCTGGATTTGTGACGTCCCATACCCTTTACTTTTTTTTTGCTCCTGAAATGATTGTTCTTACTTGAGTCATTCCCACTTGTTTTTTCCATGTCCTAACTTGAAAACCTGAACTTTGAATTCTTGAAGTGTAGAACCATTGATCATTATTGAGAGTTTTCTCAAGTGATTCTCGTCACTTGGGATGTAATTAACTATAGGGGCTTGCCTCTATAGGGAACTTGAAATCCAGGTAAAATAAACTCTATTTAATCTTTGTATTAAATATGAGAATTTTTCGGTCACTTATATTAGGTTTGCAAACCAAATGGATGTCACAAATCTCGTAGTTTGTATGATTGGGTCCACCGCCGCGGGGTATACTTATCTTTCGAGAAGGTGTATCATTTGTGGTACCAGACACGATTATACAAATTATTGGGCAAATAAGATTCAATCGGTCTCATTTTTCAAAATTAAAATACATTATTTTCATAAAATTTTATACCTTTAAGGTTATATTAAATCATCTACTTTTCAAAACTATAAAAATACTTTTCGAAAGCAAAAAGTTGGCCGACAAACATCCATTGTTACGTGGGCAACAATATCTCGCAATGGATGTTTCTGTACATCTGCATAGTTCCAATAGTTTAAATGAGTTTATAAGTTTAACAAGAGCATGAATCGCTACCGTTGATGGGATTGTCAATGCATACCCAGTGTCCTGGACAGACGTATAAAAAAGGTCTAAAAGAATTGGGTGACTGACGCCTTTTATTTTTCAATCCAATGACAAACATATCAATATGTTCTGTGCCCATTTCTTGATTATTCCAAAGTGATTCAAGAAATTTAGGGTCAAACTATGCGGTACTTCAATGCTTTATAATCAACAACTTACTAAAGATTGAGAGTTTTTTAATGATCCTGAACAGTATAGGAAGGTAGCGGGAAAGTTAAACTACCTCACAGTAACTTGCCCTGATATTGCTTATTCAGTTAGCACTATAAATCACTTTATAACTTCCCCCATAATTCATCATTTGTCAGCTTTGGAACAAATACTATTTTATCTCAAGGGAGCTCCTGGACAAGGTATTTAATATCAAAATCATGAAAATAGAAATATTGACTATTTCTTTGATGCAGACTGGGAAAATTTCAAGATTAATCGAAGATCCATTACTAAATATTGCGTCTTTGTTGGTGGTAATTTGGTTTCATTGGAAGAGCAAGAAACAAAATGTAATGCCACTATCCAGTGCAGAATTTGGGTATCGAGCATTGAAATCAGTTTCAAGTAAATTGTTAGCCAAAATGGGTTTTAAGATGATAGTTTTCAGCAAAGCTGTGGTGTGATAACCAAGCTGCAATTAATATTATTTCAAACCCATCTTTCCTGAAAGAACTAAGCACATTGAGATAGATTGTTATTTTGTTCGTGAAAAAATTTGACAAAATTTGATTTCTACAACTCATGTAAAGACTGGGGAACAATTAGGGGACATCTTCACAAAGGCTTTTAATTATATTTGTAACAAGCTGGACATGATAAATATCTATATTCCAACTTGAGGGGAGTGTTATGAAATTTAATATATTAGGAATTTTGATCATAGGATGCAATGGAGAAAAATGATTCATGTAGCCGACCCCATGTAGTGGGATTAAGGCTTTGTTGTTGTTGTTGTTGGTGTTGTTTTAGGAAGCATGATCATAGAAAGTTTAATTAGATGAGATCTAATTTCTGGATCTTTTCTAAGTTAAAGATATTCCTAATTTATAAAGATTGGGAGTGTATGTATATATGTAACCTTTTTCCTTAACGGGAATAAGAAAGAAGATGTATTTTCCGTTACAGTAACATTCTGCTTATTCACATGAAGTCACCTATCTCAATCGTATCTTCTTTCTTTCTATAAGAGCACATGCCAATATTTCTCTCTTTGGATATCTTTTTAATCATTTTCATAAAAAAAACTAGACTAGAAGTTGATCCTTGATGTAATGTCTTTATGCTTTTAAATTCATTAGTTACTTTCATAACTTTTTTTTAATGCAAAGTCATGGCTGCATTTACATGTCTTTAATTGTAGTTTAGTTATATTCATTAGTTGTCATTGGGCAATGGCTTAAAGATTTGCCTTTTCAAGACAATAGCAAATCTCATTATTGTTGTTGGGGACTTTAGTTGATATTTACAACATTGTTTTATGCTATTTTAACAGGTAAATGCAACTCTATTTTGCATATGAAATTTGGATGATTCATTCACGCCTTTCTTCCACGGATCATTACATGTTGATTTAATTGCCAGCAATCATGGATAACAGAATGAGCGGAGTGGATTATAAAGATGATGATATAATACGAGTCAGTGCTACCATGAATTAGTTAATCTTTACAATAACATTTTCTCATTGCATTTCTCTGTTTTTGAATTTGTCCCAAACAACAAAGTCGTTATTGCATGCTTAGAACGGACAATCATTACTGCAGTTATTGTGAACTTGTCAATCTTTATGCTGCCTGTGATAAATGAATATTTGCTTGAATAATTGTTGTTTATGGAGTTATAATTAATTTAGAGAGAAATACTGCTATGCTGCTTCTAGCATGTGATTTATTGCAGTTTTCTTGATCATGCATTTAGTACAGGCCTTAAAAATGTTGCTAAGGCATATTTAATTGTAACATATGCATCTCCAGACACCATTTTCATATTGCACAGTGCATTTTCATATATTTTCTTAGAAATTCTTTTACATTATGTGAGGAGACAATAGTTCTAGAAACAGCTAAATCTAATTAAGTTCAGCAATATCAAAATCGGTCAAAACTACCATCCTGTAACTGGAAATATGCATACAAAATAACTGAATCATCTTACTTTAAATATCTTCATTTTGTCATGACTTTTTACCGTACAGTCTTGATCTAGATTGGTCAAAGAAAGCTTGAGTATTATTTGTGTATGGAAATGATTTCCAAATTTTGAATGTAGTAATTTGGCTTATGTTGTTCCTTTGTTGGTATTTCTGGTACCGTCATGTCTGTAATTTACCATGTTTTTGCTCATTTCATTGACATAATTCTGCATGAGGAACTGCTAATATACCTTATATTAAATGTATCTTTTTGATGATTTAAGATATTATATAATTTATATGTAGATAAACTAGTTGACTGCTTGTTTTTTGTAGTTTATAAACAGCTGTGCTGCAGCTAATTTTGGACAAATGACAATTCTGCCCCTGTGTAGTAATGTTGTTTGCAACAGAACTGTCATACTAATATGTTTGATACTTAGAAGCAAAAATTCACTTCAAAATAATACAAAAAATAAGATATACACCACACTAAAATAAATAACAAGAATATTAAAATAATATTTAAAAATGTGATGATATTATTTTTAAAATGCAAATGACGTAGTCATGAGCTATGCTGTCCTCCAGGGATTCTATCCATTTTCGATCACTCTCGGCGGTGGAATTTTCCAGTCTGTCTGCCTATCTGAGGAAGTTACACTTCTCTGTGTTTTTCCGCGGGCACCTGTAGAATTATCTCCCGTGGCTATGTCGCTGACGTGATGTCAACAGGGAACTCTGAAGTCCACAGTGATACAACAATCCTCGAGAAGTCTCAGAAAGTCTCAAGTTTATCTTTCCTGAATGCTTTGAAAGACAATTCATTAGTCATAACAGAAGTAGAAATTGATGAAAAAGTAATCAATTACAGTTTTGTGCAGGCGTGATGTCTTATATAACTCAGTATACCAACCAACAAGTCTATCACTACAAGAAAACAATGCTTTATAAAAAAAAATTTCTGATTGTCTTTAACCTATGTAATACCAAGTTCGTGTGTCACGTATGCATATCATCAAAAACAACATCCAAAAAAACTTCAAAAACCGCAACACGGAAAAGAAGAGAGAAACTTGGTTGCCTTAATTAGAATTTCACATGTGATACCAACCAACAACGACTAACAGACTATCCAGAAGAACCAATAAAATCAAATGTCTAATCATGAACTTCTCAAACCAATCAAAATAAAAAACTAAAGAAATGCAAATGGAAAAAGAACAGTTAAAAATATCGTAAAAAACTCAAACAATCAATATCAAATAAAGACGAAAATAAAATAAACATAAACTGTATAAGATAAATAAAAATCGGTTCATTTAGCATCCAACAATGTCGCATGTAATTCTCTCTCAATTCAATCATTTCTCTAACACCTCCATCCTTGGTGCAAGCCTATTATGATTTTACTTCTGCTTGTATAGATTGTCCTATGTGATGTTCATGTGATGTTCATATGCTTTAGACGGGAAGTGCAAATAATCATCAGCTTGCTGAAGTCTACGTTATTGTGCGAATGATGCCGTCGAATATAGTTGTGGAGAACCTCTGTGGCCACTACAATCTACACCTGTTTCAGAAATGAATATGTCGACATATCACACAGTATGACCCATTTTTTCTATTACACTCCAAATGTTCTTTCAATTACACTGCATAAGGAAGAGTGTCTCTTATTAAACATTTTCTTCATATCCCGAGCAACATTGTTGTATCTCTCAAAGTCAGGAATGTGATATTTGGTATCCCGAAATGATTTTAGATACCGCTTTTGTTAGGGATATCCAATGTCCGCCAACTAATATTTATGTCAACTAATATTTATGTCGCAAATACAATTATTAGTAATAAATTTAAAAAATATCTAAATATGATTAGTAGTTGAACACACCTGGAGGTGGGTGAGGGAAGTGCTTTCGATTTCTTGTGGCAAAAACGAATATATGACTTTCATGTGCACAGTCTTTTTAACCAGCCATAACAAAAGTAAAACACATTTTGAAATCACATACAACCATCATATTTTGTATTGGTGATCCACATTGCTCAATGAATGCGACTCTTTTATTATTGGATACACGAGCATTCACGCGTGTTCCATCGATCATTCCAATACAATTCTAACAAATTAAAGATGGTTGTGTGAATTACAATATTCATTTTGACTTCTAAATATAATGAGTAATTATTTACCGTAAAAATTGACTTATCCTTTCAAACGTTGGATCCTCTGACTTGATAATCTTTGATGAAAAACTAACAAGCACCTTCAATCTACTGAAAAATATCTGTCAATTGTCTTTGATGAATGTTAAAATCGCTTCATCACTCTTCTCATTGATTCATTATGTGACAACATGTAGAGGGTTATTGCTAGCACCTCTCTGGTTGTCATTTTAGAGGAGCCTGAAGTCCATGATTAATATGTAATTCATCTAAAAGATCTACAAATATGGGTTGTGTCATACGAAACATGTAACTGAATCTTTTAGGGTGTCCTTCAAGTAGCTCCTCAACCCATTTATCACCAATTTAAGATGATGTCATGCAAGGAGACCGATCTACATATGAGTTGTTGTACTCGTACATCAAACATATTGTTGCCACAATTCATCTTCTGCATCTATCTCTTTGTGAATTCATGTTTAACAAGTTCTCCGTTTAGATAATACATGTGAATTAAACAACTTTAATGAACTTCAAATAACGAATTAGAAAGTGTACGATGAAAAAACAAACATTTAAAATAACATTAACACCATTCCAAGAAAAAAAACCATTGAAATCAGAAATCCGATAAACCTATTTGAATTTAAATACAAAAAGTGCAAAGATACAACAACAACAACAAAGCCTTAATCCCACTACGTGGGGTCGGCTACATGAATCCTTTTTCTCCATTGCGTCCTATTTAGTGTCATATTTTCATTTAATTCTAGTAAATTAAAATCATTTTTTAATACAATAAGCCCAAGTCTTCCTAGGTCGACCTCTGCCTTTGTTAACACAAGTTGAATCTAAAACATCTACTCTTCTAATCAGATCATCAGATGGTCGACGTTTAATGTGACCAAACCATCTAAGACGACTTTCTCTAATTTTGTCCGTCACAGGAGCTACACCAATTGTCTCTAAGTGTAAAGCCACTCATCCACCTAATCATTCTCATCTCGGCAACACTTAACTTGTTATTATGCTTCTCTTTTAAAGGCCAACACTCAGCGCCATAGAGCATTGCAGGTCTCACCATCGTCTTATAAAATTTTCTTTTCAGTCTTAGCGGAACTTTTCTATCACACAAAAGGCCCGAAACATTCCTCCACTTTAACCAACCAACTTGAATTCTACTATTAACATCCCCATCTATATCACCATTGCTTTGAACAACGGACCCAAGATATCTAAATCGTTCGCACCTTTTAATAATTTGATCACCTAAAGACACACTTCTGTTACTAGAACTATTACTACTAAAATTACATTCCATGTATTCAGTTTTAGTTCAACTTAAACGAAGGCTTTTAGACTCCAATGTAGACCTCCATAATTCAAGTTTTTCCTGAGCTTTTTCTCTCGTTTTATCCACGAGAAGAATATCATCAGCAAAAAGCATACACCAAGGTACATCCTCCTATAGATGTCCAGTAAGACCATCCATAACTAAAGCAAAAAAAATATGGGCTTAAAGCCGATCCCTGATGTAATCCAACAGAAATAGGAAAATATTTTGTCAGTCCTCCTTCAGTTTGAACACAAGTAATAGCTCTAGTATGCATATCTTTAATGACTTGAATATAAGTCATATCAACACATTTCTTCTCGAGGACTCTCCAAAGGATATCTCTTGGAACCTTATCGTAAGCTTTTTCTAAATCAATAAAAATCAAATGTAGATTCTCCTTATTATCTCTGAACTTCTCCATCAAACCTCTCAATAAATGTATAGCTTCTATAGTAAACCTGTCCGACATAAATCCAAATTGATTATGAGAAATTTTTGTGATGCGTCTTAACCTATGTTGAGTTACCCTCTCCCATAATTTTAAAGTATGACACATCAACTTAATTCCTCTATAATTTGCACTCTTGTGCATCTTCTTTATTCTTAAAAATGGGGACCAAAATACTCTTCCTCCACTGCTCAGACATCTTTTTAGTTTTTAAAATAATATTAAAGAGTTTAGTAAGCCAAGAAACTCCCAAATCTCCCAAAATTTTCCACACTTCAATTGAGATATCATCAGGTCCTACAGACTTTCCACCCTTAATTTTCTTAAAAGCTTCCTCAACTTCTTTTTTGCTAATGTGACGGTAAAAATGAAACTTTTTATTATTATTCACGATATTAAGATCACTAAGACCGATCGTATTTTCATAAACTTTATTAAAAAGTTTATCAAAGTAACTCACCCACCTATGTTGAATATTTTTTTCTAAGAAAAGTACTTTTTGATTTTCATCTTTAATACACTTTACTTGAGTTAAATCTTTTCTTTTCTTTTTGTTTGACTAGTTTATACACATATTTTTCATTATCCTTAGTATCTAATTTATTATAAAGATCATTAAAAGCAGAATTTTTAGCGTCACTGATTGTTCTTTTAGACTCCCTGTGGGCCGTTTGATAATTTTTCCAGTTCTCTAAGCTTTTACATTTAAACTAATTTTTGTAACATAACTTCTTATATGTTATCTTTTCTTGCATATTATTATTCCACCACTAACTATTTTTATTTGTAAATACTTTTTTTTTTATTCTCCAAGCACAACTTTTGCTATTTGTTTAATAGTATTTGTTACTTTATCCCACATAACATTTACTTTTTCATGAACATCCCAAATTTTAAAAAATCTTGAATTTTACTCATAAAAATAATTTTATTTGTGTCTTTTAAGTTTCTCCATCTAATTCTACGATGATGAATCCTAGTATTTTTTATTTTACAACTCTTAATTTTAAAATCTAAAACTAATCAACGATGTTGGGTACTTAAATATTCACTTGGAATGACCTTACAATCTTTACAATCGCGACGATCTCTTCTTCTCATAAGAAAATAATCAATTTGTGTTTTATTAGATCCACTCTTATAAGTAATAAGATGTTAATCTTTTTTCTTGATTAAAGTATTAGTAATAATAAAATCATAAGTTAAAGCAAAATTTAAAATAGCTCTGCCTTCTTCATTAGTTACTCCAAAACCGTAGCCACCA
>NEWO01000492.1:0-12127 GCA_003013225.1 Phalaenopsis aphrodite | reverse complement strand
AAAATCATTAAAAGCAGAATTTTTAGCGTCACTGATTGTTCTTTTAGACTTCCTGTGAGCTGTTTGATAATTTTCTCAGCTCTCTAAGCTTTTACATTTAAACCAATTTTTATAACATAACTTCTTATATTTTATCTTTTCTTGCACATTATTATTCCACCACCAACTATTTTTATTTGTAAATACTTTTTCTTTTGATTCTCCAAGCACAACTTTTGCTATTTGTTTAATAGTGTTTGTTACTTTATCCCACATAACATTTGCTTCTTCATGAACATCTCAAATTTTAAAATCTTGAATTTTACTCATAAAAATAATTTTATTTGTGTCTTTTAAGTTTCTCCATCTAATTCTACGATGATGAGTCCTAATATTTTTTATTTTATAACTCTTAATCTTAAAATCTAAAACTAATAAACGATGTTGGCTACTTAAATATTCACTTGGAATGACCTTACAATCTTTACAATCGCGACGATCTCTTCTTCTCATAAGAAAATAATCAATTTGTGTTTTATTTGATCCACTCTTATAAGTAATAAGATGTTCATCTCTTTTCTTGATTAAAATATTAGTAATAACAAAATCATACGCTAAAGCAAAATTTAAAATAGCTCTGCCTTCTTAATTAATTACTCCAAAACCGTAGCCACCATGAATATTTCTGAAATCTTCTACCACTCTACCGACATGTCCATTTAAATCTTCTCCAATAAAAATTCTTTCTTCAAGATGTATCATTTGTATTAATTCTTCTAAGTCATTCCAAAATTTATCTTTAGACTCTGTATCTAAACCAACTTGAGGAGCATAAACACTTATAATATTAAAAATCTTAGTATCAATGATAATCTTAAGGGCTATAATTCTATTACCAACTCTACTAATTTTTACAACATTATCTTTCAAACTCTTATCTATAATTATTCCTACACCATTTCTAGTGCGACTCTTATCAGAATACCAAAGTTTAAAATCTAAATTATCAATCTCCTTAGCCTTTTCTCCAACCCACTTAGTTTCTTGAATACATAAGATATTAATTTTTCTATGAATCATAATATCAACTAATTCATTTAATTTACCATTGAGAGTACCTATATTCCAAGATGCTATCCTAATATTAGTTTCAATAGTTACATGGACTAACTTCTTTACCCGCATTCGTCCGTAATGTGAGAACCTTTGCTTATTTAACACTACACCCGGGCGCCGGTGTAGCGACCCTTGCACACTTTTCACTGTATTCAGACTATATAGTGCGTCGCTTCTAGGGGGACGCCCTAACACTTACACAATGATTAAAATGATTCATGTCATGATTTTTTTTTCGACAAGTTTTGCGTTCGCTGTCGACTACCTAACGCAACACTCCACTTTTTGCATCCGGGCTAGGGACCGACAACGACAGTGTTGATCCTGCGGTTAAGGGTCAAAGATAATTGAATAAAATCAATTGTCCTTGCTTTTGTAAAAAAAAAAGTAAATAATTGATCCTACGGTTAAGGGTCACCTTCATGAAGAACTGTCTACGGGTCGGGTCCTCCAACAACTTCATGGAATTCAAATAGAACATGTCCTCATAAATTTATGGAGTTTCCTCAAAAACTCGGATAACTTCTTCGAGAGAGATCGCATGTGAAGTCCCAGGGTCACTGGTGCATGAAGCCACCAATTTTGATATTTGGCTTCTGATGAAACTAGCTCCCTCTTTTTTCTTTTTCTCTACCCTTGGACACTTTGATCTGCATGTGAACACTTCATTCTGGTTTGGGCTTGGGCCTTCACCGGTGTCAATTGCTTGCTCGACATCCAAGTTCTCAGGTGTGTCTGCAAACCCTTGCTCATTAGGGGTTCAACAATTGGTCTCTGTTGCTACAACCCCACCAAACATACTGTCCAGCTTTTCTTCTAGATCAGGGTCCATAGCACTGAATTTGAATTTCTTGGCAGTTGACACTACCTGCAATATAAGACGACGTGGATATGTTCATACAATTTAGGAAAAGAATGTCATACACGGATATATTCTCACCTCTAATCTCTCAGCCCACCATTTCTTCGAAGCATCAATAGTTTGTTTGATTGAATCCCAACTCAAGCCCATGGATCCTCGTTTTAATTCCTTCAACATTTTCTAGTCCTTTTCAACTAATCTCATTTGTTTTTTAGTTTCATTATATCTTATTCCCTTCTCGTCATTTCATTGAATTTTCATAATATTTCATCACCATTCATTGTTAAAATAGGTGGTGAGTCTATTTCCCAATTCAACCTCCTTAAGATAGAGATCACAAAGTATGAGTTTGGCTCCTTATCTAACATAGTTGGCGAACGACTTTTTTTGACTTAACCATTGAGTTACTAGCATAAAAAAGCTAAACATGAATATTTAACAGAAGAAGTAATTAGCAAAAATCGTAACCACACACCATCACTTCAGAAATCACGACCACACACCACAACATATTACACACAACCACACACCACACACCACACACCAAACCTTAATCAACACTTCCACACACCACAACCAACGCCTCCACAAGCACAACTACGCTCCAACACTTCCACGCCACACACCACACACCACCACCAACACCTCCACAAACACAAACACACACCACCACCAACTACACAACGTCTACACACCACCACCTACACAACCTCCACACACCACCACCAAAACTACCACAAACACAACCGCAACCACACACCCCCACGCACAACCATCTCCACACCTCGACACACAACCACCTCCACAAACCTCTACACACCACCACTAACACCTCCACAAACACAACCACACACTAATACTTCCACAGAACACAACCACACCCCACACACAACCACACAACCTCCCAACACCACCACCAACACTACCACAAACACAACCACACCAACACTTCCACACCTCCACACACAATCACCTCCACAAGTTCACATACCTTCACAATCCACCACCAACACCTTCACAAACACAACCACACAACACACAACCACACAACCATTACAATAACCACCACCAGCAATCCACCACTACCAAAATTTGGCCAACCCACTACCAGTAAGTTTCTTCAATATCACTATCACAGTAACCACCAACATCACAACATCAATTTTGTTCTCATCAAAATCGCAAAAAACAACATCACAGTAGAAGGAATCCTCTCACCAAATTTACAGAACAAGCTATCACCACATCTTCGAAAAAAAAAAAATCGTAGAAAGTCAAAATCAGACAATCTCCAAAATCCAACACTCGTGCATAAACAGCTGAATCATCATCACAGTAACCAACATCATCACATTACAAGTAATGTTGTTACCAAATCCACATAACAAGCCATCACCACATCGGCAATAAAGAAAATCCAACGCTAGTGCGAAATCGCAGGAATTGCAAAATCTAATGCCAGCGCACAACCATCCGAAAATCATCGACCGAATAGAGCTTAGAGAAGCTCAAACCATCGCAAAATCAAAATGCCACATAAGATAATGATAGAGAATACCGTGGGCAGAGGGAGAGCAAAGGAACCAAGCAAAACTGAAGAATAGAGGGGATAGGGAGAGCAAAATAACAATTAAGACATGCAAAATCTTGCCAAACGGAGCCACGAATCGGAAACGAGGAGGAGAGCCGGGATCTTACCTTTAGGGCATAATTGCGAGAGAGGGGAGAGCGGTACATGAGAGCGTAGCTTGGTCGCGAGAAAGGGGAGGAGGGGGGTAGGGCAGTAAAAATCGAAGAAAAAATAAATACGAAACGTGGGCTGTAGGGTCTAATTCGCGGCCGGCGTTTTATCAAAATTTTTTAAAACCGATGCGTTTATCAACGGCGTAAAATTACTGTTTCTGCATTTTCAGGCCGTTCTGCATGAAAAACTCGGCGCCAAACATACCCTTAGTTTTCCGGGCTTTACAAAACACGCGACAGAGGATCAAGCAGTCGAATCAAATCGAGACTATAAATGGAAAAGTGCGAAGAGTCATAATTTAAATTAATATATAAAAGTAGTGAAGACATCAACGCTAACTGGGTTGGGAAAGGGATGCAACTCTTAGTAACAACAATTTTGGCGGCTTTACTTAGATTGTTGATTGTAAGGGAGAAAGAAGAGGGGGGGTTAGGAAAAATATTATGGCTTGCTTTGGGGTGCTGAAATGAGGAGATTTTAAGCCCAAGTAGGAAGATATTATGCTAGAATAACTTTGGAGAGATGCTAACATCTAGCTAAGGCGACTTGAGTTGATGCTGAGGGTTAATGGGGTTGTCTCGCCTTGGGGCTTATACTGCTATGTCAACTAACATATGCATAGATTTTCCTAACCGAGGGGTTGGGAACAGAGGGAACACTTGACCCAACCAAGAGGGCAGGATGAAAATTGATTCTTAGATTTTAGAACACTATATTGATGCGGGACAAATGAAAGTTAGAGTTTCCAAGGCAAATAATATGATACGAGTCAGGCTCTTATTAATGAAAATGAAAAAGATAATTCGTAGATCACATGTTATCGATCAACCAAACAGCTGAGTTTATTTAAATAAGAACAAACAATGTTAGTCATTAAGCTCGATAGGCACAGTGATTGTAAATAATCAAGAATTTCAATGAGAATTTAGAAACATATGAAATCACCGGACAAATTAATTTAACTTCCACAAAGTTAGATTTCCGACATTACTTTTTTAATTAAACCTAGGATCACCAAATTAGCCAATGAAATATTATGTTGAAATATATAATGAGTAGAATTACTAAAGTATGAAAAATTTAGGTCTCACACTGACACAATAAGATGACTTTTTCTAGAATTTTTTAATCTCATTTGTACCACAATCAATTGGAGCATTCATAAGATTAAAATTAGAAAGAAATTTTGCAGGGTAAGCATTCTGACATGCATGCTTCACGTCACTGTTTATGGACTCATTATCTTGGAGATGTTAAGGTTGTCACAAGCTTTGTTTCAATTTAGTTTGAACTTGATGCTAAATTTAATTTTAAATTCCCCAAAATTGAATGGGCATTTCGTAATTGACTCTCGCAAGCCACGTGAAACCATATAAACTGAACACTAAAGTTGCCAAATTACCAAATTAGTGTGTTAACATGTGAATAGGACCCACCAACAATCCAAAATTCCACATAATATTTGTAGATAAGTTCACGCATAATAAAATGCTGCAGCACAGCAGGAGCAACATCTAGCCATCCTCATGTACCACATAATTCTTGGGTATGTAATTCTCACATCCACTTATCTGATAGATAGGATGTCCAATAGAGTGCTAAACTTTGACAACTCAATACCGTCATAAAATCCTGCCCCTGCATTCAGTTTTTTGCCTCTAACCTACCCTTAAAAATTTTTGGTTGCCTCGCTTTTGTTCATCTACATCAGCCACATCAAACCAAACTTGATCCTAGGTCACTTAAATGCATTTTTGTGGACCACTTTTCAAACAAAAAGAGATATAAATGCTACTTTCCGGAAACACTAAAATTCTACAATTCCATAGATGCAGCTTATTTGAAAACTAACCATATTATCCTAAATCACATTCAGGGGGAGAGTTCGAGAGAATATAATATTTGAAAGGGGAGAGTTCGAGAGAATATAATATTTGAGGTACCATTCAGGAACCTGAAGCTCACCTTCCGTATATCCTTGATGAACCCGTCTCTTGTCCCGACTATCACAAATCAAACTGTAAATGAACCTATTAAACTAAACCCTCCCACAACTCCCACCAAGAACCAAGAACTTTGTACACCAGAAAAAAAAAAAAAAAATCTAACAAGCATGTAAGGTAAGCAAAATCAGGAATGCAAATCACCAAAACTAACTTCACACACACAAGTTTTGACACAGAGTTTTGGTCAACACATTAGGAGCACCAAGAAGGAGCGCAGGAATACAAAAAACCCTTGATACAAGAATTGTGAACTATGAAAATTATTATCTTACAAATCTTTTATTTAAAACTTGGATAATGTGCATGTCCTAAAGTCAATATGACATGCCTTATCTATTCCTGCTTGAAAAAAAGCTATGGAAGAAGAGATTCTTCTCCTTGAATAGAATGATACCTGGATCATAGCAACTCTGTCACATAGGAAAAGAACTGTAGGGTACAAATGTGTATTCATTGTTAAATACAAATCAGATGGGATCATTAAAAAGTCCATGGCTAGACTTGTAGCAAAAGAGTTCAATAAGTCTCTAGGACTGACTATCAAAAGACATTTGCTTCAGCGGTGAAACTTAGCACAATAAGAGTATTATTGTCATTAGTTGTTAATCAGGTTTTAGTTTTGCATCAACTAGAAATTAAAAAAATATTATTAATGGGGAATCTTGAGGAAGAAGTGTATATATAGATACTTCCAGGATTAAAGAACAACACAAATAATCAACTAGTGTGCAAACTAAAGAAATCATTGTATGTGTTGAAACGATCTCTTAAAGCATGTTTGAAAGATTCACCAAGACTATTCTTGCCAATTGGTACTATCGGTGCCAAGCTGATTATACTTTATTTATGAAATCAAATCAAGAAGGTATGATAATAACTTTGTTATATATGTAGATGACATTATTCTTATAGACAATAGCATAAAGGAACTTGAAATAATCAAAGAATTTTGACTTTTGAGTTTGAGATCAAAGATATTGAAAGAGTTAGATACTTTCTGAGATTGGAAGTAACTAGATCTAGAAAATGTATTGTCATATCCTAGAGAAAATATATCATTGACTTATTAAAGTAGACATGAATGTTGGGGTGCAAACCAACAGATACTTTATGGATCCCAATCAACGAGCATCAAAAGAAGAGGATAACACTTCAATTGAAAGGGGCGATATCAAGGACTTGTAAGGAAACTTCTTTAACTGCCACATACAAGACCTGACAATTTTTTTGATTGTGAGTGTAGTGAGCCAACATATTAACAATCCAAATGAAGATTATTTAGAACATGTCTTTTGAATCCTGATATATCTAAAGATAACTCCAGAACGTGGATCGATATTCAAGAAAACTGAGAACCGTGACATTGAGATTTACACTGATGCTAGATGGGCAGGATAACTAACTGATAGAAGATCTACCATGTGCTACTATTCATTTGTTTGGGGTTATCTGGTTTCTTGGAGAAGTAAAAAATAAGCTGTGGTATGCATAATTTGAGTATCGTGCTCTGGCCCTTGAAATATGTGAAGGGATGCTGCTAAGAAAATTACTAGTGGAGCTTCACATGGAAAATAAAAGCACTTTAAGTTGTTTAGTGATAGTCAATCAACATCAGTGTTTCAAAGAATCTGGTACATCATGATCGAACCAAACATACAGAGATTGATAGACACTTTGTCTTTGAGAAGCTTAATGGAGGAGTTTTCCAACTAAGTTATATCCACTCAATATTAGATTGCTCACATTATTATCAAGGCTCTTCTTTGGCATCGCTTTAGTGATCTCAAAAGCAAGTTTGGGTTGTATGACATATACAACTCAACTTGAGGGGGAGTTTTGATATGCATAGAACTGTGGATCACATGGGCCCACCCGCATTTTTGGAAATCATGGGGCTGTTGTTATATTTAAGGGAAATGAATTATTCTCCTTTAATTATCCTATTTTTTTATTTCTTTCCTTTTTGTCATGATGATTTGAATTTTCCTCGATTGTATGACGGTCAATTTGAGTTGTATATATATTTGTTATTTGCCTAACGAGAAAGTTATAGAGATTTTTCTTATATCAAAGTTCCTCCCAAATTTGCACAGGATTATCTTTGGTGCCATGAAATTGGAAAAATAACTGCTTTCATGCTAGTTCCTAGTATAAACATAAACGGACCCGAACCGACCTTTGCTGCACCCCTTAATATGTGAAAAGAAATATGGTTTTGTGTGAGACAGTTTTGGCTAAACATACTTCTTATACAAATACTACTGATTGTTTCTTATACAACTTCCTGCTGGATGAAAATTTATGTTAATGTGATTATATCTTGATTTATGTTTATAATATCGGTGCATTGAGTAGCTAGTGTGAATCCTATCCATCGCACTGCACTGCATTTAGTCTGCTAAAAAGACGAGCCTAATAAAGATGATCCTTTTGGCTTAAACCTTCTATTTTGCTAATGTCTTTCACTTACCAAATTATCTACTCGAGGGTTTTATTTCTTCACTTGAGCTTTTGTTTTTTATCATACATGCTACGGATGCTACCTTTTCTAGATTAAAAATTTTCCATTTAGGGGTGTGGGGCTTTACAACTAAAAAATATTGACGGGACTCACGAGTAATTATTTACTAATATATTTATTATAAAATGTATATATCAGGTAAGTACACTGTGTTTTACTTGCATATTTTTATTTGAGACAAAAGGTCAAGTTGACTTGACCTCAGGTTTATTGCTATATTACCAAACCGGCAAATTTTTTGGGACTCGTTTTGGATAAAATACTTAGTTTTGAGGGGACAAAAAAGACTTAATAACTCTTTTTTGAAATGCGAGCAGCTTCGAGAGATATGTAAAACTTCGGGTGCCAAGGTATCATTAGACATTCAATGTACACGATCCCTTTTTAGGGCAGCAATTAGCTTCGTGCTCAACATCTGTAGCAGGTACTGTCTTCGGTCACAGCTAAATATTGCTGATCTTTTGATAATTGATAAATTGGTGCAGTAGTTAATGCATTCTGTTCTCGTCTTTTTGATATTTGCATTCTGTTAAGGGTAAGACAGCCCGGAAGTGCTGTGCAGATTAATGGTGAGGAAGTGAAACAATTTATCTGTGGCTTTGCTGAGAACATTGGACTTGACAATCTTCATGCTGCTAGACTTGTTTGTGCTGCTGTGGCTGCCCGCAGTCGGTCATGCTTTTTACAATCTTGGGTAATTATTTTCCATAACTTCCACATGAAATATTCAAATTGTTTCATGGACTCTTTTTTTACAATTTTGATGATATGGGCAATGATTCCATTTTGTTGCAGGCATTTGAGCTTCAGGGAAAAAGGACGGAAGCTTTGGAAGAGTTATTGAATCTCTGTCAAATCTATCGCATTTTTCCTCCTGATGAAAATTCTGTATGTGTTTATCTGCATTTCTTTACCTTCTTGTTCGTAGAATTTTTGCTGATACTTTAGAGTTTATTCGGTAGCACATCTGGCTGCACGCACAATTCTGAAGAAAGCTAAGGGTGACCTAGGTTGGTATGTCATCTTATTTATCTGAGTCACACTCTTCCCGACATATCATTTGCAGTAAGCATGTTGAAGCGTTACATACATGATCCGAGGAAGGACAACATGGATGCAATGTATCAGATTTTGAGGTACTAGAAGAGTGCACTAGGGTAGGTGTTGATCTTAAAAAAAATAGGTATTTAAGCATAAAGGGATACTGTGACTTTGATTGGGCGAGTTGTGTTAATGATAGGACATCCACATCAGAATATGACATGTTTGGAGGGGAAAATTTGGTTTATTGGAAAAACAAGAAACAATCGATGGTTGCGAGGTCGACGACAGAGGCAGAGTACAGGGTCATGGTCTTATGAGTTGCCGAGGTGTTATGACTAAGAGCTCTATTAGTAGAGCTCAAGGTGGGCCAAGGAGCTCAAATGAAATTGTGGTGCGACAACAAGTCAGTAATCAATATTGTCAACAACCCGATGCAACATGATAGAACCAAGCGTGTGGAGATTGATAGGTTCTTCATCAAGGAAAAGCTGAATAGTGGATTGCTAAAGATAAGTCATGTAGCCACTAAAGGGCAAGTAGCTGATTGCCTTAAGGGACATAGCTTATTAGATCTATTTAAGTTGTGTGACAAGATGAGCATGGTGGATATCTTTTGCCTATCTCGAGGGAGAGTGTTGAGAGTTGTATATAGTATAGGGTCCTATTTGTAAATAGGAAATATAAATAATTCTGCAGATTTATTTGTAAAGGATGTTGTAAGGCTATATATAAGCCTAAGTCTTTAATGAACTTGAGCAATTCTTTCTATTCATGCAATATATGGAAGGTTTTAGTGGCTCAAGGCTTGCATCTTTGTTATAAATTTGGCGTACAGTGGGGTCTTACATCATATGCTTGCTATAAGCTTTGTTAATGGTTAGGCTTTACTTCTAAAGAAGGCCAAAGGCTCGAGGTTCATGTCTTCGTTATAAACATGACTTGGGGTTTGATAATTATTTCCTAGTTTTGCTTCGATTGTAAGGCTCATAGGTGGGATTTATCATCTGGAGGTGAGGAAGTCCTAGAGAGTAAGACTTATGTGAGTATGTATAAAGCGTGATGGTGGCATACAATTTTGTATCAATTCATACTTAAGTCGTATTGAGATGATGATTCACCATGAACTTTGGAAGCTTGCAATAACTATGGATTAGTTGGAATAGACTGGTATACTTGGTTTATTTGTTTGATCAACCGAGTTGCCTTGTACGTATTTGGGTGAAGGAATTTTTTAATATTGATGTGATTTGGGCCTTTGGAAACTGTGTGTGTGTGTGTGTATGTGTGTGCATTTAACCCTTGACGAGGTATTCTAATACAACAACAACAACAATAACAACAAAGCCTTTATCCCATTACGTGGGATCGGTTACATGAATCCTTTTTCTTCATTGCGTTCTATTTAGTTTCATAAGAATTAAAGGGTCTTGTTGAAAGCTGGTATTGACAACTATTTTAGTCCTTTTCCATTAGACATGCAGTGAATGAAGATTGGACAAACTCAGCTATATATGTGACCAATATTTGTTTATGATTGGTGTGTAGCGATGGATAACAATATATATATTTAACATCATTTCTTTTACCTTTTTTTCATTTTACTAATATACCCAATATCATGAAAATATATCCTTTTACTGTTTATTTTTATTTACTCATACTTTCGTTACTTACTTTCTTCAAGCGGATTGGTTAAGATTTTATGCGGCAGAAACCAATTTAAACTTTATGAAACAAAGTCCATGTTGCTTTATAACTAGTAGTTGGTTTATTATGATGAGCTCAATTGATTTAATGATTATATCTTGTTGGAAGTTGTATTGTGATTAGAAGTTGTATGCTAGAAAATTGTGATGAGTTTTAACTTCTTGTGATTTTGGAGGTGCGTTCAATCATCTACCATAATAAATGAGGAAGGCGATGCATGATACCAAAACAATAGATTTAACATATTAAAGCATTATGATACTTTTTCTTTTGGAAAATTCCTTAAATTTTGTGGCTTTTACCTACGTACCACCCAATTCCTATGTATGCACATACCAAACACCTAAACTTTGATTTTTATGTACGGACCATCCCATCCCTAGCTTTTGGCCATAGGTAGGGTGTTCGGTACATAAAAGATTGAAGTTTTGGTGTTTGATATGCAAATACATAGGAATTGGGTGGTACGTAGGTAAATTTCCCTTAAATTTATTAATATCCAAGAAAAGAAGACCCAACAAAAAATCATGTGGTGAATTTCATTGATTTATTAGTCCTAATTAAGTCTAGGATTGATTAAACAAATTTTGTAATTTTCTGTCTTCCATTTCCTCAATCTAAATTGTCACATGTGCATGGCTGCAGCCAGAATTGGAGATGGTGGCTAGCGTTCTTAAAACCAGTTTAAGAATAGATCAAAGGACGCACCTTCTCTCTCTCTTCAATGCAGTCTGCTCCTCTGACTGTCTCAGAATAGCAGCAGAGGCCCTTGGACTAGCAACCAATGCATCTGTCTAAAGAACACTTCTACTGCCTCATCGGCCCTTGATTCTATTGCCAATTCAGGTTTTAACTTCCTGTGAAAGTTTTCTTGTGATTTCAGTTTCATGAAAGCTAGGGTAGCATTGTGGAAATAATACAAAATGCAACTATTAACAAATTTTTTCAGTATAAAAATGCATTATTCTATTGTTCATTTGTGCACTGTTGCCTTCTAAAATTATCATATTATTAAACTTCATTGCCGGGCTGGTTCTGGAGCTAAAAGAGACCTGCCATGTTTCAAGTAGGATCAAATTTTTCTTAAAAAAGTTTTCTTTTAGGGCATTTACATACATACCACCCGACTCTTGTTTATTTACATATCT
>NEWO01000491.1:495035-510129 GCA_003013225.1 Phalaenopsis aphrodite | reverse complement strand
AAAACTATATATGAATGCACATTTTATGCTCAATTTTTTAGGATATTATGCTTTAATGAAAGGTATTTTTATGTTTTTGGTTGTAGGTGCAAGAAAAAGAGTTTAAAAGTAAAAAGGAGCAAAAATACATCAAAAAGTAGAAAAATGGGCTAAACTAAAGAAAATTTTCAAACCAATCGAACTGGCGCATAGGCGTCAAATTGAAAACTTGGCCGGCGTCTTCGCATGACAGTTTAACTCCTAGGCACCACAGTTATTTTCTAGAAGATTCATTGAATGATGTCGAATTTTGAAGAGATGCCTAAAGCAACCCTTGGTCATTTTCAAAGCTATATAAATAGGGATTAATATCAAAAGGCTAGGGTGATCGAATATATAGAGTCCAATAGTGTGTGAGTGTGTTAAGTGTTTGGGAAGTTTTCTTTGTGAGTCTTTGTTATTTCTGGTGTTTGTGAGTTATGTAAGTGTTGTTGGAATCAAAGAAGTCAGATAATTTTGAAGGAGAGCTTTGGGAAACATTCAAGAAATGTAATTGTATCTTTGCTCTTAAGTCTTGTACTTTGGATTTGAGTTTTATAAATATGTTTTGTTTTGTTTTCCTCATGTGTTCTTAGTAGTTTTCTCTCTTTCTCATTGCAATATGAAGTAATCAAGTACGTGATTTTGATTTTGTTTAGAACTTGTTTTATTCCTAAAAATTTTGATGATATTTATACTGGTGTTTCATTTACATTACAAATTGGCCACTTGTATTATTAAAATTTGTTAAGGAAACTGATAGACCCAAAAGGGCCAAGATTTCTTAACTTGTAAGTAGCACATTTCACCTTGAAAAGAGTAGTGGCGACCTTCCGAAGGGGAGAGCAAATAGATAGAGAGATAAGATTTGATGGGCATAGAATTGATATTTCTAGAGTGACAGGCTAGATTCTTGTATCAAATTGGTCTAGATATTGAAAATAAGAGTCAATAATAGGCCCTATAGAGAGGTCACAGTGGGTAACATAGGAGTGAGAGAATAGAACCTACCCAGCACTACTAAACATTCCGACACCAACTTTAAATTAGTTAATATTCTTTACACAATCAAATAAAGTAAAGAATAGGAATACTCCTATTTGTCACAATACTACATTTAAATTTCTAAACATTTGAAATCCTACACTGATTATGAATTATTTGCAAGGAGAATGTTTCTTTTTATTCATTTTCTAAATCAATACATTTACGTTTTACTTACATTTGTAGAAATTAATAAACTTAATTATCATCATTACTACTTTAGATATTTGCTGTAGTCTTAAGTAATGTTCTCTAAAAGTTAAATTTTCTGAATTTCATCTCTATTGGTTTACGTTTCCCCGTGAGATCGATACTGGAGTTTTTATAGAAAATCCTATATTACATGAAGCGGTCGTATACTTACCTAGTACATTAGTGAGAAAAATATTTCTTTAAAATTTATTAAATTACATTTGTTCTCACTAGCTGCTAAATAATTTGGGTCAAGTTTTTAGCATATTAAGGAATATAAATATCTGTGTAATTGTGAGTCGAATCAACCACCACCATTTGTTCCTCAAAAAGATGGACCAACAATCTAAATTCATAGAAATGTTAAAAAAACTTACTATTAACATTTTATTTGATGAAACACTTGAATAACTGCCCAATTATAGAAAATTCATAAAGATGTTTTTGAACAAGAAATACAATTTTTTAAAATTTGAAGCTATGTCATAACTGAAAATTGTAGTGCTATAACTTAAAGAAAACTTCTAAAAAAATGGAAAGATCTGATTAGTTTTATCATTCCAAGCACTATATGAGATCAATTATGAAAAATGTATTATATAAATCAAGGGCTAGCATAAATCTAATGTTTTTTAAAAATTAGAAAGATCTTGCTTTTAGGGGTTTCACCTACTATTGTGACCCTTCAATTAGATGATAGTTCATTAACTTTTTCAAAGGGGTTTATAGAAATTGTCTTAGTGAAAGAAGAAAAGTTTATCATCCCTGTTAATTTCATTGTGTTGGATATAAAGGGAGATGATAATATCCCTATTAATTTTGTAGAATTATTTTTGCATGTAGTAGGGTGAATATTAACTTATAAAAAAGGTAAATAACTTATTGAGCACAAAATTAAAACATGAATTTTCAATCTTATAATCATATTTCACCATTATTTATATCCATACTAATGTTTGAGAGTGGAAACAAAAATGTTGCAAAAGATTTAATTTTTCAAAAAGTGAAAATTACAAGATCACAATAGAATATGTTAGAAGTGTCTTAAGAGCATTTCAAACATTGGATGATAAATCAAGGAATATTAAATTGGATATTTGATCCTAATGAAAAAACTTGAAAATAATCTGGGTATGTCAGGTTAAGGACCTAAAATCAAGAGCTACTGAGGAGACAACTCAAGTGTTATCTTGTTGTGTGATTACATGATTGTCTGGTTTATGATGTATGTGTGTTGTTGTTTACTGGACATCTACAGGAGGATGTACCTTGGTGTATGCTTTTTGCTGATGATATTCTTCTCATGGATAAAATGAGAGAAAAAGCCTAGGAAAAACTTGAATTATAGAGGTCTACATTGGAGTCTAAAGGCCTTCGTTTAAGTAGAACTAAAACTGAATGCATGGAATGTAATTTTGTAGCAATAGCTCTAGTGACAGAAGTGTGACTTTGGGTGATCAAATTATTAAAAGGTGTGAATGATTTAGATATCTTGCGTCCATTGTCCAAAGCGATGGTGATATAGATGGGGATGTTAATAGTAGAATTCAAGTTGGTTGGTGGAAGTGGAGGAATGCTTCGGGCCTTTTGTGTGATAGAAAAGTACCGCTAAGACTAAAAGGAAAATTTTATAAGACGGTGGTGAGACCTGCAATGCTCTATGGCGCTGAATGTTGGCCTTTAAAAGAGAAGCGTAATAATAAGTTAAGTGTTGCCGAGATGAGAATGATTAGGTGGAGGAGTGGCTTTACACTTAGAGACAAAATCCGGAATGAATATATTCATGATAGGGTTGGTGCAGCTCCTGTGATAGACAAAATTAGAGAAAGTCGTCTTAGATGGTTTGGTCATATTAAATGTCGACCATTAGATGATCCGATTAGGAGAGTAGATGTTTTAGATTCAACTTGTGTTAAGAAAGGCAGAGGTAGACCTAGGAAGACATGGGCTTATTGTATTAAAAATGATCTTAATTTATTAGAACTAAATGAAAATATGACACTAAATAGGACACAATGGAGAAAAAGGATTCATGTAGCTGACCCCACGTATTGGGATTAAGGCTTTGTTGTTGTTGTGTGTTGTTGGGTCAGGTTGGGCACGTTAAAATAAGCACTTATTGGGAGGCAACCAAAAGTATTTCCTTTACTTTTTGGTGAGTTTATGTATGCTTTGCTTATAAGAACTGCTAGAATCCCATATATTTCACACAATTTAGAAGCACCCTAATGATGTTTGGCTTTATTATAATTTAGAATTTTTTGTTTTAGTTTAAAACAAATGTTGATTAAGATGGACTTTAAATAAGTTCTCAATGATTTTAAAGAGAGGAAAATTCAGTCAAAAATATAGTCTTAAGCACATTTATTTAATAAAATAAATAACACAAATATTTTTTTTAGTTTTCACTGTCATGGACAAATAAAGTCAAATTTCACTCTCAATTGGCAATAATATCAATCACTTTTCATTCCTCATGATGTTAAATAATATTTAATACATTTATTTAAATAAAGTTATGAATGACTATTTTTATAAAGATCCTAAGGATGAATAATTATAAAGCTAAAAATATTTTGATATATTTAAAACAAATTTAGAATTATTAAAGCAATTAGTAGATGTTTTAGATATGCATTAGAATCAATAATAAATTTAATATAAAAAAATCTTTCAAATTTAATGATAGGTAAAATGAAGTGCTCATTTTAACTTTCAGAATAATTATTTATTAAAGCAAAAAAAAAAGGATTGATATAAATTTAATAAAACAAACTATACAACAACAACAACAACAACAACAACAAAGCCTTAATCCCACTACGTGGGCTACAAGAATACTTTTTCTCCATTGCGTCCTATTTAGTGTCATATTTTAATTTAGTTCTAGTAAATTAAGATCATTTTTTTATACAATAAGCCTAAGTCTTCCTTAGTCAACCTCTGCCTTTCTTAACACAAGTTGAATCTAAAACATCTACTCTCCTAATTAGATCATCAGATGGTCGATATTTAATGAGACCAAACCATCTAAGATGACTTTCTCTAATTTTGTCTGTCACTGGAGCTACACCAGCCCTATCACAAATATATTCATTTCACATTTTGTCTCTAAGTGTAAAGCCACTCATCCACCTAATCATTCTCATCTCAACAACACTTAACTTATTATTATGCTTCTTATTTAAAGGCCAACATTCAACACCTTAGAGCATTACAGGTCTCACCACTGTCTTATAAAATTTTCCTTTCAGTATAAGCGATACATTTTTATCACACAAAAGGCCTGAAGCATTCCACTACTTCAACTAACCAACTTGAATTCTACTATTAACATCCTCATCTATATCACCATCACTTTGAACAACGAACCCAATATATCTAAATCATTCACACCTTTTAATAATTTGATCACCCAAAGTCACACTTCTGTCACTAGAGCTACTAAAATTAAATTCCATGTATTCAATTTTAGTTCTACTTAAATGAAGGCCCTTAGACTCCAATGTAGACCTCCATAATTCAAGTTTTTCTTGGGTTTTTTCTCTTATTTTATTGACGAGAAGGATATCATTGGCAAAAAACATACACCAAGGTACATCCTCCAGTAGATGTCCAGTAAGACTATCCATAACTAAATCAAACAGATATGGGCTAAAAGTTGATCCCAGATGTAATCCAACAGAAATAGGAAAATATTTGGGCAATTCTCCTAATGTCTGAACACAAGTAACAGCTATAGTATACATATCTTTAATGACCTGAATATAAGTCATATCAAAACATTTCTTCTCAAGAACTCTTCAAAGGATATCTCTTGGAACCTTATCGTAAGCTTTTTCTAAATCAATAAAAATTAAATGTAGATTCTCCTTATTATCTCTGAACTTTTCCATCATACTTCTCAATAAATGTATAACTTCCATAGTAGACATGTTCGACATAAATCCAAATTGATTATGAGAAATATTTGTAATGTGTTTTAACCTATGTTCAATTATTTCTCCCATAACTTTAAAGTATGGCACATCACCTTAATTCCTCTATAAATTGCACACTCTTGTGCATCCCCTTTAATCTTAAAAATGGGGACCAAAATCCTCTTCCTCCACTCCTCAGACGTCTTTTTGGCTTTTCAAATAATATTAAAGAGTTCAGTAAGCCAAGAAAATCCCAAATCTCCTAAATATTTCCACACTTCAATTGGGATATCATCAGGTCTTACAGACTTTCCACCATTGGTTTTTTTAATACATCATCAACTTCCTTTTTACTAATGCGATGGTAAAACTGAAACGTTTTATTGTTATTCACGATATTAAGATCACTAAGGTCGATCGTATTTTCATAAACTTCATTAAAAAGTTTATCAAAATAACTCACACACTTATGTTGAATATCTTTTTCTAAGAAAAGTACTTTTTGATTTTTCATCTTTAATACACTTTACTTGAGTTAAATATTTACTTTTCTTTTCTCTTTGTTTGGGTAATTTATACATATATTTTTCACCCTCTTTAGTGTCTAATTTATTATAAAGATCATTAAAAGAAAAATTTTTAGCGTCACAGATTGTTCTTTTAGACTCCCTGTGAGCCGTTTGACATTTTACAAATTAATAAAACAAACTATGAATTGATTTAATTTATAGAATAATTATTTTTGAAATTTTATAGTGAACAAATATATAAATAACTTAATATTAAATTTTTATTACATTTTAATAAATATAATTATTAAAATTTTTTAAAAATCAATAATTTTTGCGCATTAGTATAATTATAACTCAAGCTTGAGCATCATTTTACAAATTTAAACATTATTACTCTTAAGTTCTTATGAGCCATTAATATGCTTATCTTGATCAATCATGAGCTCTAAATTAAGTGCATAAGCGTCCACAAAATTCTTTAATTTGAACAATTAACCAAGCTTAAAGTTTATAAATAGAAATTGTTAGATTTATCAAAAAAGTGTTTATTATCAACAAAATTGTGGAATCAATAATTTAACATCAAATTTTTTTGTAGTAAATTTTTTCTTAGGAAATTTGAGTTGATATGACTATAATGCATATAAGTGAATAAACATTCATATCACTATTTTCTTGAAAAAATATACCTAAAATGTTCTTTTAAAAAAAAAATCATTAATAAAAGACCTTATACTCATGGACTCCTTTTTGAAGTTAAACAACTCCCACTGACGACTTCCTCTGATGCGATCCCTTTGATGACTTCTAATGAGTTGCCATCATTAACCCATCTCTCAATACATAGTCAATCCTGTCAACACCTTCCTATATCAGTTTCTCAACTCAACCTTTATTTATAAGAATCACCTTACATATTGTGAGTTAAAGTGATCCTTAAGTGAGTTACAGTTGCGAGCCCTCTCTCCTTCACAAGCTGTCAGTCTCATCGAAGCCTTCTTATAACGAGTTGCTTACATAACTTCTTCTATTTTACATGTAAGCGGTCTATTCCTTTTCCTGGTAAAGTAACATTGTGAACCTCTCTTCTGCACTATTCAACAATGAAATCGACCCCCTTTACACCCATGAACATCGCTTCTTCATATGCCATTAGTCCAGTCAATGATACACCCATGAGCATGTCTGAATTTTTTATGAACTAGGTTGTAACCCAAACTATAACTGAGTTTGAGCTGGTTTGGTATGCAAACGTGTTCATTACTTCAACTTAATAAAATAATTGGAAAATATGATAGATCACCTCTCACTAGAGCTAATTTCATGTAAACAACTTCAAAAATATTTTTCAATGAAAATAAATAATCAATATTTCTTCGATTATGTGGATTATGAAATCAAAATTTTTTTATTTTATATAAAAGATTTGATCTTTCGTTAAACTCGTCATTATACGTGTGGGCAATGAAGATTGATTGCCCGCTGGAATGCTTCGTCGAATAGTGGAATTTCGGTTCGCTCCTGTCGACCGGTCAACAAGTGCCGCTACTGGTTTTCTTCTTGCAATGCCTTATTGCCCGTATTCTGGCCTTACCATCGAACGGTAGGGAAGGGCGGGGAAAAAACTCGCAATTTTCCTTATTCATACTTGCAAAGCCCGTTGCAGACATGGATTTGGGCCAGCAAGAATTCGAGCGCATCCTCCTTTTTGAGCACGCCCGCAAGAACGCCGAGGCCACATATGCGAAGAATCCCCTAGATGTCGAAGTGAATCCCGAACCCGCTCTCCCTCTTTCTTTTTCAGCTGCTTCTTGCTTCTTGCATCGTTTACATATCTGGCATTCTACCGGATTTGAAGTTCCTCGTCTTATTTTGCATTCTTATTTATTACTTTTTCCTTTCTTTTAGAATCTCACAAATTGGGCAGGATTGCTCTTGGAATTGTCGCAGTTCCAGAGTACTCGCTCAGATTCAATAAAGTTCGTCAAAGGTATTTGATTTTGTTGCTGATGATCTGCACATGAAGATCATTGACTTCAATTAAATAGTTTTATCATTGTTGGACGGGGCTAATTTGTACATTTCTCTTTTCTCTGCTGAATTGTGTTTTAGTTGCTGTTTCGAAGTTGGAGGAAGCTTTGGAGATTAATCCTAGGAAGCATGATGCCATTTGGACCTTAGGCAATGCACATACTTCCCTCGCATTCTTCACAGAGGATCTTGAGGATGCAGAGCCATATTTTGCAAGGGCAACGCAGTGGTACCAGCAGGCATTAGATGAGGTATTTAAATCTATGTTGGTTTTCTTGATTAAATTTATAGGTTGGTCTCCTTTTTCGTGCAGAAGAATGTAAGTTGGCTTTTTGCAGGATCCTGGCAATCAGCTATACATGAACTCTTTGGAATTATCAAGGAAGGTGAGTTACCCGTTTGATGGTCCATTTACATACTTTATTTTCCATTAAAGAAGGCAGAAACATCTGATTTATTGTTAGGTTTTCTAATGGATAGTTGCATTTGTTGAGGTGTTGTTTCTAATTTTTTAGATGTTCTTGAGCTCTAACTTTTTTGTTTGGTTGACAAAATTCCCTCTCTTCTTATCTACATTAACAAATTTGAATATTGCAAAAGGACATTTTTATTGTATTTGTACTTGAAGTGCTGCAGTCCTCTTCTGTAAAATTGTCTAAATGCAATTAAGATATTTTAATATAAATTGTTAAATTTTTCTTTTGTATTTCACATACTATGAGAATGAGTCTGTGTCGTATTAAAGCAACCTAAGCGTGACCTAACTAGGTCCCTTATCATTATGGAAATCTACCTCTATGTAACTCATAGTCAATATTTTTAAAAGTGCGCTTTGAAGCTTGCTTCACGAGCAAAATGAAGCAAATCTTGTGATGCCTACTTAGTTTCATTGAGGCGCGCTTTGTAGCACTGAAGTTATTTTGCATGTTTTTTTAATAATTTTTTAAGTTCTTAATTATGGCAACAAACAATTAGAAATTATTTGAAGTTTTTATTCACTGGCTTACACTCAGTATTTGCCTTCAAGTTATGTGTTATACCACTTTTTTTCTATTATATATCAACTCTTAAGTCATATTGTATATTTTATAATTGTTCATGAATAAATTTATAAACTAATAGTGTTGTATAGTTTATTAGTTCTATTTGATTAATAAAAATGCCGCTTTGCTCTTGGCTTTGTGCTTTGAGGCAAAATTAAAGCCTTGCGCATCGCATTACACTTTACGTTTTAATAACACTATTCATAGTACATGCAGTTGGAGAAATATTGTTGTTATTTATTTCTTGGAGAAATTTACTTAAAAGTTTCTTTCAATCCAAATTACATCATATATAAAAATATGTGTCATAACCCTTATAGTTATGCCTCTTACAGATGTTCGGGTAACAGAGCTACGTTGACTTCCTATTTCTCAACACCTTCTTTGTCATTGATAATCTTAGAGCTTGTGTACTGATTTGTTGTAAAGCTTCATGGTGATGGTGTCTACTTTCCTATGATTAGTTGTTTAAGTTTAATGATGCTACACTCTTAGCTAAATAGATTTGAAAAAATTCATCGTTGCTAGTTTTAGGTTATAATAAGGAGATGATTGAGAATCGTAGATTCAAAGATGAATAAGTTTTGAATCCTGTTTTCAGAATCACCCTTGTTCGAATGAGGTATGGACATCTATTTGGAGCTTCAAGTTCAATAATTTGTCGTTAAATTGGTTTAAAGAATCTTTGAATGATGTACAAACTTATGATGAAAATTTCAAGCCTTGTTTGAACCTTATTTGTTTAAACTAAATTCTAACCCCTTGAATACTCGAGAAGTTGTGGTGAAGCTAGTCGGTCGAATCACGCAAGTATACGTGTCAAGTAATAATGCAGTTAAATAGTACCATGTATTGATATCACAAGGAAAGTGTTAAAAAATTTTTTTGGAGGGCGAATATCTAGTTTACTACACTTCTAAACTTAGTTTAGTGTGATCACAAACATCAGGTTTTCTAAAATTTACGCAAAAGCAAAAACAAAAGAAATGAGTTCGAAAAAGACAGAAAACTGTGGCAGATAAATCTTACTATTCTTTAAGGTATGTGAGGTTCGCGCTCCTGTGATTTAGGTGATGTGGTGGTTGGTTACTAGATTTTTCTTTACGTGATAGTTATCAATAGAGATAGAAAGTCCGTCTTATGCCTATGCCTAGATAAAAAGAAGGCTGAAATCTATAAAGTTGAGGCTCCCTCAATCCCCATGGCATCCCGCAGATTTGTTCCGATTCCTTTCTAGGTTGCAAAACCTGGATTAAATATGTCTATTATTACCCGGATTTTATGATTAACCATTTCGTTCTTCTGCGTAATGGACAAAAGTCACAGATTATGAAATATGTTATTAACATAAATTGTCAGATCAGGAATAAATGCAACTCTATGGTTAACACAATAACAAAAAAAATCCCTTATTCCTCAGGACAACGATACAAGAAAAAAATCATCCCAAAAAATGATAAAAACCAAATATTCCATTGAAATCATCATTGCAATTACAACTAAAAAGTAAAAAATTACAAAACAATTTGTTACCTCTTCCATAATAGCCAACTCCTCTCTCATACAATAAACCTCTTAGAATAGTAAGAAAATACAAAATAAGAGGTAGAAACATTCTTAGCATCTCAAATCGTCTCCAGTTCTCTCCCCTTAAGGAACATTTATATAGCTTAATTCATGAATTAGGTGAGAAAATTCCTCACAAAAGTAATTTCTAGATCAGGCGGCATGGTCACGCTCGATAGCCACGTGGTCACGCCGTCTTTCTGCAAATCTGACGTGGTCACGCTCGAATGTGATATGGTCACGCTGGTAACAATAGCTTGACATGGTTAAGCCTCTTCCAGGCGTGGGCACGCTTTTGCGTTAGTTTTTCTCATTCCAAAATGCATGTATTCGACACCTATATCCCGCACAACATCAATAATACCTTTCACAAGTGTACTACCATGATAAATTAGTAAAAATAATAGATAAAATATAGGGTAAGAAATAAGTGAAATTACGTTTAATTGATTCATGTCAATACTTCCAAATTTATTTCATTACTTCCTCTCAAGTAATCTCTTAACTCAGTTGAGGATCCATGAGAAAATATATACTTCTAAACTATTTAGTTTGTTTATCGAAGTCAAATAAAAGTGTTTAAATGTCATTTTAGGTCAATTATTTTTAATGATTAATAACTTAATCTTTTCCTTAATTTTCTTTGTTCTGCCCTTATTAAATCCCAAGGATACTTAGGATGGTAGTGATTAAAATATCTTCACTAATCTTGAATGGTTCTAAAACAATCTCAGTAGAATCAACCAATTTAATATTCACTTTTTCCTTGAGGATAACCTCAAAGGAGTTTTATTAAAGAATCATGAGAAAGCTTTATTATTTTAGTTAGTAGACTCCCTTCTGATTTTTTTTTAATTAGTTGTGCCAACCTCACCCTTCTTTTCCGGGTTTTTCATTTTTTATTTTTAACTTTGTTTTTTTTTTCTTTTTTCTCATTTTCTTTTTTATTTGCTTTTTCTTTTTCTTCTAAGAATCATTATATCTGGTTGAGAATATTTTTTTTCTTCTTTTTTAAGTATGAAGATGTATAGTGTTTCTTAAGCAATAAACCTAAAAAAATGATTATTTAACATCACACCTTTTTGTTATTCTTCCATTTAAAAATTAAGATAATATTAAGTTGGCTAAAAAAAAACTAAAGAACACTTAAAACATCTTTGACACGCTACTCAATATTATAATTACACTTTTTAATTATCATGAGTTTTCTTTAGGTACAATTAGAAGCTCTTAAGTTCTGAAATCTCATAATTAGAACATTACGGTTAATCATTCCTAAATGACATTTATTATCTTTTAAAAGAAAATTTGATAAACAAGTTGAATAAATCAGAATTCCTAGCATGAGTTAGTTTATTAATTTTTAACCATTTACCCAGTTATGTGAACTACTATCGGATTTGTAAAAACATACATATTATCCCCTCAAACTTATTTTTTTTCAAGACATGAGGGACTTGTAGTAGCAATAGACTGGGTAAGCGCAAGAAAAAGAAAGTATATGCTAGCGTAGTTACATGAATCTCATAAAACCTGGTACAAGAAATCAACATGGATGAAACATAACATTGTATCATCTAGAAAAAGAAAGCATCGCAGAACAAAAACCTCACTACATATAAGGATCAAAACATGTACTATATAACATTACATAGGCAATCAACAAGGAGAAAAACACAAAACAAAACTCAAACACTGCAACATACAAACAACAATGTAGTAGCCCCTTCAAGAAAATAAGTTATGTAAGATTGATAGACCGAAAATCTATGCATTTTTAGACCCATATTTTATACTTATTTTTTAGTGGTATTGCACCTTAATGGAAGATATTTTGATGTTTTCTTGCAGGTTGTTGATTTTTAGGACTTGAAGAAAAAATGAAGCAAGAAAGATGGAATTTGGAGTCAAAATGATGTTTTTGAAGTAGTACTCAGCGCCGATCGGCCGACTGCGCAGAACAATAGAACAACTGAAATTTTACTCAGCGCTGATGGCGCCAGACTAGTGTCGACGGCGCCAAAGGCGGTTTAGCCCCCGTTTCTAGAAGGTTCGATGTATTTGAACGATTTCTTAAGAGTTTTTGGAGGCACCTCTTGGAGAAACGAGATTGGGCTTTATTTAGGGTCGAAATTCATTAGGAAAGTGACTCATTTTTTCTCCAAAACGTTCCACCACGCTCCATTTTTCGCCATTCTTCATAATCCATTTTCATTTCACCATTATATTGGAGTCTATTAGTGATTTTTCTTATATAGTTTCGAGTTTATGTGGTGAGATTTAGTGTGAAACTTTCTGTGAGAGTATTGGAGAATGAGAAAAGTTAGATATTTTCTTCCTGCATTTATAAGGCTACAAGGGATTTGCTTTAAGAAAGAGTTTCAGATATGTTTTGTTTGTTTATTAGTATTGTATGAACTTTCTTTAATATATGAAATTTGTATTTTGTTGTGTTTTTCCCATGAAGTTTGAGTAGTTCCCTCTATCCTTTTCCCTACTTTGAGATATGGTGAAATGAAGAGATAATATGATGTGCCAATATTAAAATATAAACTAAATTGTGATGATTTTTCAACTTCGAACTAAATTTACATTTCAATTTGGTCAATTAAATTGTTAAAATATGTTGTGAAACATATGATCTGGATAATTGAGTATGAGTTTTACAATAGAGTGATGATCACATTTGATTTAATGGAGGAGAAATTCGTTCATGGAATTAAGTGCAAATAAATAAGAAAAAATTCTTTTTTGGGTGTAGAATTGGAGAATCTTTAGGGTGATAGACTAAAATCGCCAATTCGGTCTTAGTGTTTAAAAACTAAAGCGAGAGTTAGCCTTCAGGTGAAGAGAAGTGGGAGTCGGTATCCTCCTAACCTAGCCACGGATTTAGGGACTAAACCTAGGATTAGCTAATGATTTTCTTTGTACTGTATCAGGGTAGAGAATTATAATTGCTTCTATTTAGCGCAATACATGTTATAAACATTTATCTCATCTCATTTCACCAGAACCTCATTGTAAAGGGAAATATGCTTTTTCACATAAGAAATCTTCATTACATAAACATAGTTAATAGATTAGTATTTACTTTTTAAACTTTACAGTTCTGTTTTGCTAATAGTTAAGTACTTTAATTTTGATAACATCTCAACATTCGAAATTAGTGATAGTAATTTTGTTTGATTTTCTGTAAATTTCCTAGTAAAACTTATCATTGTCAATTTACACATTCCTTGTGGGATCGATATTCGGGGTTTAAATAGAAAGTCTTTTATTACTTGATAGCGATACATATACTTACGTAAAATCTCATTATTAATTACCTATAATTATATATATTTTACAAAACTTACTTTTCTTATAAGGATCAAGTTTTTGACGCTATAGTGTGTCAACTTCATGAATCATTACATATAAAAAAATCGGTATCAAGTTTTTGTCGTCGTTGCGTTGGGAAGGTAACTGTTAAATTTAGGTAAATTAAATAGTTTTGATAAATTAGGAAAGTTAGAGATATATATATAGTATAAAAATATATAAAAATAAAAAAAATAAAAAAAAATAAAAAATCCAAAAAGAAATTTATTTAAGAGTATTTTTTATTTTGTTACAGTTCCATCTCAAATTTTTTATACTTTTTCAAAATATTTTTTATTTAAGGATATAATATAAGTAAACAAAATAGTAATATATAACCATATATAATTTAAATATTTTTTATATTTAAATTTAATTATTGGATTTTTAATAATTAAATTTTAAAATATCTGTAAGATGTAATATCATTTCTAAATTATTAATATAATATATTTTATTTGTGATTTTTCTACAATGGATTAATAAGATTACAAATGCCAAAATCTTTTGATTAAACATATTCTTTAATTGAAGAAATAACTATTAATAATTTTCAATGGTCCTTTGAAAGGGTAAATCCTAAGAGAGTAGCCAGTATTCATAATTCTGATCCAATGTTTATTTTGACATCTGACAACGACTTTATATATGCTTAAAAATACAAGAATTTGATACTGCTAGAAGATTTAATTCTCCGGCAACGGCGTCAAAAACTTGACAACGGTTATAGATTCGATAAACATGTATATAAAATATTCAATAATTGCAAAGTCACACTTATCAACGCAACTATACGTATCGCTCAAGTAATACAGAGTTTTAATGGAGCCCTGGATATCGATCCCACATGGAGTAATATTAGAGGTCACGAACTAAGATTTTAGAAAATCAATACTTAATCACAACAATATAGTTCAAATTGCTTAACTGTCACTAATAGACAATTGAAATAAATATATAATTTTAATAACTCTTAAATAACTAATTATACCAATAAAGTTTCTAATGTAAAGTTCAATATATAAGGAAATATCATTCTCCTTATTAAGAAATTAAAGTGAATAGATAAAGTGAATTAGTTCAAATTGGATTGTGTCAAATAGGAGCATATCTATTTTTTACCCTTTGATCCAGACATAAAGAACATTGACTAATCCTATGCTTGTTTACTGAATATTCAGCTAGGCTGGGAGGATACCAACTCTCACTTTAAAGCTCCCACGTTCCCCTCGCCTGAGGGCTAACATTTACACTTCAGCATCCAAACGATAGAACCGAATTGAGGATTTTAGTCTGTCACTCTAAAATCTCTAATTCTACGCCTGATAATTTTATTTCTCTATTTATTTGCACCCAACTTTCAAGGACTTTGACCTCCCTGAATCTTGAATGTAATCTTCACTTTAGT